>PISX010011944.1:0-62893 GCA_004024625.1 Mellivora capensis | reverse complement strand
AAGATGGGATTGGGAGGGAGACAAACCATAAGTGACTCTTAATCTCACAAAACAAACTGAGGGTTGCTGGGGGGAGGGGGTCGGGAAAGGTGGGTGGGGTAATGGACATTGGGGAAGGTATGTGCTATGGTTAGTGCTGTGAAGTGTGTAAACCTGGCGATTCACAGACATGTACCCCTGGGGATAAAAATATGTTTATTTAAAAAAAAAAAGAATCTCTGTTTCACAAAACCTGTTGGGGTCACGATTTTGTCAACCAGAAAGTTCTGGGAGGTGGACTTTGTGGGAAGCCGCGTTAAGGCTAGAGACAAGAGCCAAACCAGGCCCTGACTTGTGCCTCCCTGAAATCTAAAGGATTAATAAGACCTAATAGATGGAAAAGTTGAGTAGCACTGAGAAAGGGTCTGAGCTATGTGCCTCCTGCTCACCTACGTGACCTCTCACAAAGGAGTATTGTGGGCCTTAGCCTTAAATCTGTGATAAGGTCTTGTTGTGCCTGAATGGGTCATAAACCACCTTTGGTGCCCTTTCTCACCTCTTGTATCAACACTGAACTTATCTATATGGAACAGCCATGTGGCGCCAGGACGCCTGTACGAAGATACTTAAGACATTTACAATGGGAACTTATGGTAATTGTGTCAGGCTTGTTATGGATGATTGTTTTTCTTTTCTTAGTCTTGCTGCAACTATATATACTAGTGCGCATAGCTGAATAAAGGGACACTGTTTGGACAACCTCCTCTGTGTCCCTCCTGCCCTCATCTCTTTGCATCTTTTTCTTTTAACCGTCCTCTTCCCCTCTCGGCCCTGGTCGTCTTGTCGCGCTGGCAGCGACAGGACTTCCACATGTTCCCTGCAGCCCCCGTTCTCTGCCCATCTCAATTTCTTAACTAGCATGGAGAAGGAAGAACATGAACTTCGGAAATGAATACGCCTGAATCTGAGGTCATAGTCATGCCATTTATTAGCCCTTTGACCTGGGACAAGTTACCTGACCTCTTTGAGCCTCAGTTTCTATGTCTCTACAACATATCTCTATGTCTCTGAGAGGGATAATAATAATATATAATCCAGTGTGCTGTTGGAAGGATGGAAGTCAACAATCCAAGGGAACTGCCTTTCACAGAAGAAAGTCTCAGTAAGTGTGAGCGACTATTGCTGTCGTGGGTGCTAGTTGTACAAATTTAGAAAGCTGCTAGAGTCCACACTGTTTGGTGAAAAGTCCTGTGAATTTAGGCAGGACTCCTGGGTTTGAATCTCAGCTCTCTCTCTCTCTGGTTGGCCCTGTAACCTTGGCCAAAGTCATTTCATCTCTCTGAACCTTTTTTTTCCTCCTAAAACAAGGATAATGCAATATTCCCCCATCTATCTTACAGAGTTCCTGAGACCATCAAATGCACCTATAGATACAAAATCACTTTGTAAGCTACAAATTTCTATGCAACAGTGGTGAGGGGGGCACTATGCTCTCCTTTGTTGTATCAGAGACCGATTTGTAGATAACAAAGGTGAATTATGGAGTAGGCCGCCTGGAATAAAGAAAGAGACATGACAAGGAGGCAGCCTTACAGCCATCTAAATGAACTCTTAAGCAGCCAATACGACAAAAAAAAATTTTTTTTAATTTTTAAAGATTTTTTTTATTTTTTTATTTGACGGACAGAGATCAAAAGTAGGCTGAGAGGCAGGCAGAGAGAGAGGAGGAAGCAGGCTCCCTGCTGACCAGAGAGCCTGATGCGGGGCTCGATCCCAGGACCCTGGGATCATGACCTGAGCCGAAGGCAGAGGCTTTAACCCACTGAGCCACCCAGGCACCTCTAACTAGGAGCTGTTTAACCCCTACCATGTTCAAAAGCGACATTTGTCCTGCAGGGGAACCCTATGGGCCCAGGAGTTTAATCAGCTCAAATTTTAAGCACTAAGTAGCTGATATATCCCTTTCTCAAGAGTGAAAACTTATTGGCTTGCATATGCATGCCTTCTTTTCCACACAACTATTTTTCCCCCACGAAGAACACTATTGAAGCAAAATATTCGACCTGCTCATTAGGGAATACAGAGGAAGATGAGTTGGGTTGGGAAAGTGGGAGGGGTGGGCGAAGGGCTAAGTAGGAGGCTCCTCTGCTCCAAGGGTGGGCTAAAGATGGCTGGTGGGGTGGATGAGCCAGGCCCTGCTAAGGTAGACTGCCTGCTGAGGGAGCCCTGGGCTTTCGCGTCTCTCTGTGCAGGAAAAGCTGAGGTCAATCAGAGTCACGGTGGCCTGTCAGGGCACACACGCTCCACAGGGACACCTGTTCATCCCCAAGGCCTGTCTTGCCTGTACTCAGAAAACTGAAGCCCCTGACCTGGGACAGAGGTCTGGGACACTCCCAGAGGAAGATCACTCAGGGAAGAAATAGCAAGTTTTGCTCAACCAAAACTCAAAGGGGGAAAAATACTCAACTCTTCACTCAGGAAAATGGGGAAGGAAGAGGCGGAGACAGCAAGGTTTCCAGCAATCCTTCCTATTCTGCCCCCAGGAGTTTGAAAGAAAAAGCGAGCCTAGGGTAAAAGGTCTTCTGTGTCCTTTTAAAATTCTCTCTTTATCGCTATTTTTTCCATTTT
Source organism: Mellivora capensis (assembly GCA_004024625.1). Taxonomy (NCBI): domain Eukaryota; kingdom Metazoa; phylum Chordata; class Mammalia; order Carnivora; family Mustelidae; genus Mellivora; species Mellivora capensis. Next base: position 60,286 of record PISX010011944.1, on the reverse strand, counting down.
AATTATTACAGATCTTAGGAGTTCTTGAAAGAAACGTGTTTCCTTCTGCCACCAGCAGGGGGCAGCAGCTTAGAGAGGAAAATAAAATAGGCAGCTTGGAAAGACACCCTCCCCGCCACGCCCTCAGCAGCCTGCCCCAGCTCCGCGCACTCACCCAGAGGCTCAGGTATCTTTCAGTCTGACGTCCCTACTTGGATGATGTGGTTTTCTGCCTAGCTCCCTAGTTGATCTCAGCGAGAAGGCAGTTGGAGCTGGGTTTGTGGGAAAGCCTCTGAAGATAGACTACTTGGGGGTCATAATTCATGGGAAGCTTAGACTAGCATCCGGGCCAGCACATCTGGTTGGGATACTGATTACAGTTGCTTCTCAGAATGCCGCTGTTGCTGCTTTTGCCGCCACCTGCCCCCTCGTGTTCACCATGATGAACAAATGAACCAGGGATCATGGTGGAGACAGCTCATGCCTGGGGTGGGAGGGGTTTGACCATACCACCCAGGAACAGACTTTCTGCCTGGCAGCCCAACATGTAACCTATTGCAAGCAAACTCAATACTTGGATTTATTAATAGAAAGTTGGTTACACCACTCTGGAAAACAGCATGGAGGTTTCTCAAAAAGTTGAAAATAGAGCTACCCTACGACCCAGCAATTGCACTACTGGGTATTTACCCTAAAGATAACAAATGTAGTGATCCGAAGGGCCACGTGCACTAAAATGTTTATAGCAGCAATGTCTACAATAGCCAAACTATAGAAAGAACCTAGATGTCCATTAGCAGATGAATGGACAAAGAAGAAGTGGTATATATATATACAATCGAATACTATGCAGCCAACAAAAGAAATGAAATCTTGTCTTTTGAAATGACATGAATGGAACTAGAGGGTATTGTGCTGAGCGAAATAAGTCAAGCAGAGAAAGATAATTATCATATGATCTCACTGATATAAGGAATTTGAGAGGCAGAGTGGAGTGTATGGGGGTAGGGAAGGAAAAAATGAAACAAGATGGGATCAGGAGGAAGACGAACCATAAGAGACTCTTAGTCTCACAAAACAAACTGAGGGTTGCTGGGGGGAGGGGGGTAGGGAGAGGGTGGTTGGGTTATGGACATTGGGGAGGGTATGTGCTATGGTGAGTGCTGTGTGAAGTGTGTAAACCTGGCAATTCACAGACCTGTACCCCTGGGGCTAATAAAACATTATATGTTAATAAAAATTAAAAAAGAAAGAAAGTTGGTTACATTCAAGCAGGGCGAATGTTTAGACTGAGGCTTGGAAATGTTGACTATAAATAATTTAACTCTATTTTTGACCTAAAAATACATAGCCTACTCAAATTCCAAAAAGAGAAAACCCTATGTCTTCAAATGTTACCTACTTTTAAAGAAAATAATTTAAAAATATAAGAAGAAGGAAATAAGGGAATGAAAATAAGAAGGGTGCACTGGGGCACCTGGGTGGCTCAGTCCATTAAGCATTTGCCCTCAGCTTAGGTTATGATCTCGCGGTCCTGAGATGGAGCCCAACTTTGGGCTCCCTGTTTGGTGGGGCGTCTGCTTCCCCCTCGCCCTCTGCCTCTGCCCCTCCCCCTGCTTGGGCTCTCTTTGTCTCTCAAATAAATAAGCAAAATCTTAAAAAAAAGAAAGAAAGAAAATGGGTACCCTAAGACAAAGCAATTAAATCCAAAAGAAGGTAGCAGTGGAGGAGCTGAGGAACAAAAGAAGATATAAGATACACAGGGGAAAAAGAACAAAATGGCAGCAGTAAGCAGTTCTTTATTAGCAATTACTATGAACGTAAATTAACCCTCAAATCAAAAGACAAAAATTTGCAAGATGGATTTAAGAAATATGATTTCTTTATATGCATATACAAGAGACTCACTTTAAATCTAAAGACACAAATAAGTTGAAAGCAAAAGGATGATAAAAGATATTCTAAGCAAATAGTAACCAAAACAGCCAGGTGGCTACACCAATATCAGACAAGATAGACTTTAACTCCAAAATTGTTATAGGAGATCAAGATAGATTGGACACTCTGATAAAAGGGTCAATCCATCAGGAAGCTAGAACAATCATATATATGTACACCCCAAACAACAGGCCCCCCCAAATACATGAAGAAAAATGGACCGAATTAAAAGGAAAAATAGTTCTACAACAGTATTATGGACTTCAGTTATCCCCTGCAATAGTAAATAAACAACTAGACAGAAGATCAATAAGGAAATAGAGGACTTGGAAGAATACCATAAACCAAGTAAACCTAACAGTTATATATAGAACATTCCATACAGCAAGAGCATAACGCATATTATTCTGAAGTACACATGGAACATTCTTCTGGATAGACCAGATGTGAGGCCACAAAATAAGTCTTAATACTTTTTAATTATAAAATTTTATAAAATTATATTATTATATATTATAATTATATAGAATTATAATAAAATTATAAAATTTTAATAAATTTTAAAAGATGGAAATCATATAAAATATCTTCTCTAACTACAGTGGATTGAAACCAGAAAATGTAAGGAAAGCCAGAAAATTCACAAATAGGTGGAAACTAAACAACACAGCCGTAAGTAACCAATGGCTCAAAGAAGAAATCAAAAGGAAAGTTAGAAAATACTTTCACATGAATGAAAACTAAAACACAGCATAAAGAAATGTATGTGATACAGTAAAAACAGTCGTTGGAAATGTATAGATATACATGCCTATATTAACAAAGAAGAAAGGTCACAAATCAATAACCTAACTCTCCACTGTACAGAACTAGAAGGAGAAGAGAAGACTAAACCCAAAGCTAGGAAAAGGAAAGAAAGAATAAAGATTAGAGGCAGAGATAACGTAAAAGGGAATAGAGAAACAATAGAGAAAATCAATGAAACCAAAAATGGGTTCCTTGAAAAGTAAAACAAAATTGACTAATCGTTAGCTAGATTTACTATGTTAAAAAAAGAGAAGTCACAAATTACTAAAATCAGAAGTGAAAGGAGACAATCACTAGTGACCTTAAAGAAATAAGAATTATAAGACAGGGACGCCTGGGTGGCTCAGTTGGTTGGGCCGCTGCCTTCGGCTCAGGTCATGATCCCAGGGTCCTGGGATCGAGTCCCACATCGGGCTCCTTGCTCGGCAGGAAGCCTGCTTCTCTCGCTGCCTCTGCCTGCCTCTCTGCCTGCTTGTGTGTACTCTCTCTATCTCTGGCAAATAAATAAAAAATCTTAAAAAAAAATAAAATTACTAATCCATTCTTTCTTAAAAAAAAAGAATTATAAGACAATACTATACATAATTGTATATCAACAAATTAGATAGCCTAGGGGAAGGGATATATTCCTAGACACACCCAGTTTATCAAAATTGACCCAAGAAGAAAGAAAATCTGAATTCACCTATAACACGTTAAGAGAATGAATCAGTAATCAAAACTTCCCAACAACAACAAAAAAGACCTGGACCAGATGGCCTCATTGATTAATTCTACCAAACTTTTAAGGAATAATTCACACCAATCCACACCAATAATTCACACCAATTCACACCAATTGAAACAAATATTTCAAAAACAATGGAAGAGAGAATACCCCAGTTCTGTGAGGCCAGCATTGCCATGATTCCAAAGCTAGATAAAGGAATCACAAGAAAAGCACACTATAGACTTATATCCCTCATAAAAACACATGCAAAAATGCCAGCAAACCAAATCCACCAGCCTATTAAGTCAATTGTATAGCATGACCAGTTGGGATTTATCCCAGGATTGCAAAGAGGTTTGCATATGAAAATCACTCAATGTAATATACCATATTAATAAAATAAAGGAAAAAAAAACATGATCATCCTAATGGATACCAAAAAACAAAATCTAAAACCTTTTCATGCCAAAAACACCTAACAAACTAGGGATAGAAAACATATGTGAAAAATGCATAGCTAAGATCATACTCAATGGTGAAACAGTGAAATCTTTCCCAAGATCAAGAATAAGACAAGGACGTTTGCTCTTAGCATTTTTTTATTGACTTTTATTCAACATTCTAGTGGAAGTTCTAGCCAATTAGGTAAGGAAAAGAAACAAAATCATGAAAATTGGAAAGGAAAGGACGTTTGCTCTTAGCATTTTTTTTTTACTTTTATTCAACATTCAGTGGAAGTTCTAGCCAATTAGGTAAGGAAAAGAAACAAAATCATGAAAATTGGAAAGGAAGAAGTAAAACTATATCTACAAATGACATGATCTCATATGTAAAATATTATATATAGTTGCAGTTAATATAATTATAATAGATAGTCAGGTGGGGAATTTCAAAGGGAAATGGAAACTATAAAAAAAGAACCAAATAGAGGGTGCCTGGGTGACTCAGATGGTTAAGCATCTGCCTTTGGCTCAGGTCATGATCCCGGGGTCCTGGGATCGAGTCCTGCCTCAGGTTCCCTGCTCAATGGAGAGCCTGCTTCTCCCTCTGCCTCTCTCTCTGTCTCTCATGAATAAATAAATAAAATCTTTTTAAAAAAGGAACCAGGGGCACCTGGGTGACTCAGTGGGTTAAAGCCTCTGCTTTCGGTTCAGGTCATGGTCTCAGGGTCCTGGGATTGAGCCCCGCATTGGGCTCTGCTCGGCAGGGAGCCTGCTTCCCTTCCTCTCTCTCTCTGCCTACCTCTCCACCTACTTGTGATCTCTCTCTCTGTCAAATAAATAAATAAAATCTTTTTAAAAAAAAAGGAACCAAATAGAAAATCCTAGAACTGAAAATTACAATGTTTGGGGAGAAAAATCCCAGATAGATTTTGCATTCTTATAAAAGCAGAAGAAAATACCAAGTGAATTTATACTGAGAAGTCAATAAAAAAGGCAAAATATGAAGAGAAGAAATTAAAATGTTAAGAAAAAATAAAATTCTAAAGAATCCCCATAAATCTAGGAGAGCTAATAAATGAATTAATCAAAATTAAAAGATACAGGATCAACACACAAAAATCACTAGGCATAAGCAATCTAAAAAGGTAATTAAGAAAACACTTCCACTCACAAAATCATAAAAAAAAAACTACTTAGGGTGCCTGGGTGGCTCAGTTCATTAAGCAACTGCTTTTGGCTCAGGTCATGATCCTGGAGTCCCAGGTTCAAGTCCCACATCAGGCTCCCTGCTCAGTGAGGAGTCTGCTTCTCCCTCTGACCCTCTCCCCTCTCATACTCTCTCTCTCTCTCTCAAATAAGTAAATAAAATCTTAAAAAATTACTTAGAAATAAGTTTAACCAAAGAGGTGCGAGACTTGTACATATAAACTACAAAACATCACCAAAAGAAATTAAAGACCTAAATAAATGAACAATCATCACATGTTCATGAGTTGGAAGACTTTATGTTAAGATGTGATACTCCCCAAAGTGACCTCAAAATTCAATGCAATCAGAGGGAGAAGCAGACTCCCCACTGAGCATGGAACCAAATGTGAGGCTCAATCCCAGGATCTGAGATCATGACCTGAGCTGAAGTCAGACACTTAACCCACTGAGTCACCCAGGTGCCCCTCCCAATGTGCTCTTTAGATGATATGGAAAAACTTACTGTAAAATTGATATGGAATTGCAAGAGACCCCAAAAAGCCTAAACTATGTTTAAAAAAAAAAGAAAGGAACAGAATAGGAGAATTCTCACTTCCTGATTTTGAGCCTTACTACAAAGCTACAGTAATCAAGATGGAGTAGTACTGGCATAAGCAGAGACGTACAGATCATTGGAATAGAATTGAAAGTCTAAAAATAAATCCATTCTTCTGTGGTTAGCTGATTTGCAGTAAGCATGCTAAGAACATTAAATGGAGGAAATCATAGTCTTTTCAACAAATGGTGCTGGGACAACTGGATAGCCACATGCAAAAGAATGAAGTTGACCCTATCTCACGCCATACATAAAAAAGGACTCAAAATAGATCAAAGACAAATATAAGAGGTAAAACTCTTAGAAGAAAACATAGGGGTAAATCTTCATGATCTTCGATTGGGCAATGATCTCTTTGACATGACACCAGAAGTACAAGTACCAAGAGAAAAAAAAAATCAATAAATTGGACTTCATCACAATTAAACTATTTTTTAAAATGCTATTCTTTTGAGAGAATTAAAAGACAACTTACAGAATGGGGGAAATATTTGCAAATCATGTATCTGAAAAGGGTCTAGTATCCAGAATATGTACAGGACCATAACTCAACAACGAAAAAAACAAGCAACACAATTAAAAATGGGCAAAGGCCTTGAATAGACCTTTCTCCAAAGAAAGATATGCAAATGGACAATAAATACATGAAAAGATGCTTAACATTGTCAGCCACTAGAGAAATGCTAATCAAGATCACAATGAGATATCACTTCACAGCCGCAAGAATGACTATTTTTTTTAAGTGGAAAATAACAAGCGTTGGGCAACTTTTGCAGATATTGGAACCCTCACACCTAAGCAGGGGGGAATATAAAGTGGTGTAGATGCTGGGGAAAACAGTTTTGTGGTTCCTCAAAAAGTTAAATATAGAATTACCATCCCTTCCAGCAATTCCGCTCCCAGGTATGCACACAAAAGACTTGAAAACAAGTGTTCAAACAAAAACTCGTATATGAACCTTCGGAGAGCATTATTCATAATAACCAATAGGGAGATAGAACCCAAATGTTCATCAGTGGATGAAGAGCCCAACAAAACACGGTATATCCATACAATGGAGAGTTATTCAGCCACAAAAATGATTGAAGTAGTACAACATGGTAGTACAACCTCAAAAACCTCAAAAACTTTGTACTAAGGGAAAGAGGCCATATGCAAAAGGCCATATACTGTGTGATTACATTTCTTTTTTTTTAATATTTTATTTATTTATTTGACAGAGATCACAAGTAGGCAGAGAGGCAGGCGGAGAGAGAGGGGGAAGCAGGCTCCCTGCTGACCAGAGAGCCTGATGCGGGGCTCGATCCCAGGACCCTGGGACCATGGCCAGAGCTGAAGGCAGAGGCTTTAACCCACTGAGCCACCCTGGCGCCCCTGTGTGATTACATTTCTATGAAGTATCCAGAATGGGCAAATCCAGAGGCAGAAGGCAGATTGGTGGTTGCCAGGGGCTGAGAGGAGAGAGGAATGATATATAGGGGGCTTCTGTCTGGGGGAACCAAAACCATTCGGGAACTAGATAGTGGTGATGGTTGCACAGCGTAGTAAATGTACTTAATGCCACTGAATTGTATAGTGTACCATGATAAATTTTGTTATGTGTATTTTATCACAGTGAAAATGTTATCTTAATTCAATCCTTCTACCAAATCAGACGAATTTGTCTGATTTAGTGGTATTCTGCAGAAAATACATATAGTCTAAATCCATAAATCAGTGAGCATCCATATCCCCCTACCACCTGCCCGTGCTTTAACTTTGTTCCTAACTTGATTGCTTTTTCTTCTTGTTGACACATCTGAAAAGGTTACTTCATTCCATAGGATCTTTTAGCATCAAAGCAGTTTTGTGCTAACTGGCCAATCATCTTTATTATCAATTACCTTTATCTTTATTATCAATTACCTATCAATTCCCAAGGTTAATTGTTCTAAACTCTACTTCACTTTAAAAGCCCTTTCAAGTTTGGGATGCCTGGTGGTTCCGTTGGTTGAGCCTCTGACTTGGTTTCAGGTTGGTTCATGATCTCATGGTCATGGGACCGAGCCCCGGGTTGGGCTCAGCATAGGGTCTGCTTGTCCAGCTCCCTCCCACTCTGCCCCTTTGCTCTCTCTCTCATAGATAGATAGATAGATAGATAGATAGATGATAGATAGATAAAATCTTTAAAAGTCTTCTCAAGTTCAACAACAACCAATTAAATTAACCACACATTAGTTTGAGAATGGAAGTATTGATATGGGCACCATCTATTAATTTTTCAATTGTTGATGGATATTATTTGGTTGACCAACCTAGATGTATGAAATGTACATGTCAAATGCTTTTTCTTATGGGTGTGTGTTTACCAAACAATACTACATGTCTCAACCTTTGAGATTTTGGCATTCGAAAACATAGAGGCTTTACTTCCACAAAAATCTCCATTGTTTTCTTCTCAAAAGAACTGAAAACATCTGCAAACTATTATTGTTTTCTGAAATACTGTCTTCCATTGCTTATAAACCAAAGTGCTGATTATTTCGTTTGTAGAATTGGACAGAAAATATTAATCACCATGCAAATGAGAAGTCAAAAATGGCTGCTCCTTCTTCAAGTGGCCCCCTAGTGCTAAGCTACAGCAGAAGAGAGCAAAAGGGATTATGCCTCTGACCTGGATCCCCCAACCAAACCTACCACTTAGAATGTGGCTAAAACTCACCTTCCTCATTGACATAATCTTGATTGGTAAAGCTTTCCTCTGTGGGATCTTAGGTGACTCCTCATCAACAGAGGTTTCTTCAAAGTCAGCAGAGGTTGTGTGAGATCGGATCAGAGGGGGACTGCTGCTTGAGTGGCGTCGGCGCAGTGAGGGGAGCTGGGAAGGAGGAGAGTAGAAGGAAAATGTTAGAACTTGTGTGCTTTCCTTCAAATTACTGGTGTTCTCTTGTTGCTTAATGGTTGAAGGACCAAGACCCCAATATGAAAAAACAAGCCATGGAAAGAATCTCCTTCCTCCCTGTCCTCACTTTTTGACCTATGCAGACCAAAGACCAATAGGCTTGAGTCACTCTCTGGGCTGCAGCACACTTTTGCCAATCCCCAAACAAAGACAGAAACTTCGAACTGCTTGTTTGATCAAAACCAGAATTCTGGGGGCACCTGGGTGGCTCAGTGGGTTAAAGCCTCTGCCTTCAGCTCAGGTCATGATCCCAGGGTCCTGGGATTGAGCCCCGAGTGGGGCTCTCTGCTCTGCAGGAAGCCTGCTTCCTCCTCCTCTCTCTCTCTCTCTCTCTCTCTCTCTGCCTGCCTCTCTGCCTACTTGTGATCTCTGTCGAATAAATAAATAAAATCTTAAAAAAAAAACCAGAATTCTGGTGTTCTCTCTCTCTGATGCTAACTATAAATCTTCTTTGAGTCTGATCTTTGTTTTCATTTTGGCTCCGTCTTCAGAAGTCCGGTTCTTATGGAGATTGAATTTTGGGGTTAAGATCTAGGCTTGGCATCCAAACTATAATCCTTGCTCCTATAATTCCAGGAATTTGGGTCAGATCTTGACTCTGTTGGCTGTTTATCTTAATCCTGTCAAGATCGATCTTCTGGAATTATTAGAAAATCTACAGAACTAGCCTTGCTTAGAACTGCTTTCCTAGTTTTCCTAAGGGGATGAAATGGATCATTTGGGTTTTCCTTGGACTTCAGCATACTAAATTAGTTCATTCCAATTTGAACCTCATGATACACTTGAATCTGACATGCTGGCCTCTGCCATGGTCATTTGGATGTGGATCCAAATTTCTGATTTGATCTTTAACAAATACTGTTAAGCATCTACAGTGGGCCATACTCCAGTCTAACTAAGCATTGAGCCTATAGCAATGAACAAAACAAAATCTTTCTTGTCTTGGAGCTGACATGCTTTTTTCTGTCTCCTGCTCAGGACAGATGGGTTTCAAACTCTCAAAGTCAAAGACAAGAGGCCCCGAGGAGGGTTTGTCCAAGGTTCTGCCCCTGGATTACTCCTGGCTAGTGTTTAAAGTGCCCCCTTATCACCACCAGGCCCCACTGGGGACTCTTGAGAAGAAGTCTTGGAGCTTCACCAGTGCCAATCCCAATTCTAATAATGATAATGACAGCTCATTTTTACTGAGGGCTTTACTCTGCTTTAATCTGTATTTTTCCTTCCTTTTGCTAGCTTTGGGTTTTGTTTGCTCTTCTCTTTCCCATTCCTTCGGGTGAAGGGTTAGGTGTTTAGGTAATTGGTTTGAGATCTTTCTCCCTGCCAGGCAGGGAGTACCCTTCATAGATGCATGTCATGCAAACCTCGTGACGATTCTTTGAAACACCTGCTCTTTCCAGATGGGGAAGATCGGGTCTGAGAGATGACATGACTGGCCCTAATTTCCCCGCTGGCCTAGCAAGTGTCTGAAAGGTCTGCTTGCCTGTGAAGCACATGTTCTTAAGCCCTGCACACTCCTGTCTCCTAACTGTAAGAGCCAGGAAGGGGGGATGTCCCATACTCAAGTTCAGGGACTTTAGAGGCAACAACCAGAAGAGAGGGTCTGCCTCCTTCCTTAAGAAGGGCTGCAGAGGGAGTGTCAGGTCTGTGAGCAGTAAGAAGACTGCTTTGCAACCTTTGCAGTCTCTTAAATTACTCAATTCAATTTGATTCTACAAGAAGGTGTTCACAACTTGCCAGTATTTCTTATCTATTTGTTCTCAAACAAAAAGAACATGCAACATCTCGGAGGGTCATCTAGGCACCCACATTCCTAACACTTCAGATAAGACATCAGGTGAAAATCTGGTAGGGAATAAAACACTGGCTCAGCCTTGGTATTTCTAACAGAATGATATGCTGGAATGTCCTCTCCCACAATCTTCCAGCTGCTCAGAAAGTCACATAATCCATTATGGATCCTGCCCCTTCGAGAACCCCAGACATTGGCCATTTCCATACTTGCTCAGTGTCTGTGCAGCACTGGACCCTCAACTTGATACTATCAACCACCCTATCATTTAGGGTTGTGACCTTGGCACTTAAGGGAAGTCTCCCATGCAAAGGTCGATCTGGCGGTGGCTGGCTCGGGTTCCATTGACACCCTACCCTGTCTTCAGCCCTGTTTCTCAGAAGAGGGATTATAGAAAAGGCCAAAGATGTGAGGACTGGGCCCAAACCAGCCATTTAAGAAAACTTGTCTTTGGGGACGCCTGGGTGGCTCAGTCGGTTGAGCAGCTGCCTTCGGCTCAGGTCATGATCCCAGCGTCCTGGGATCGAGTCCCACATCGGGCTCCTTGCTCGGCAGGGAGCCTGCTTCTCCCTCTGCCTCTGCCTGCCACTCTGTCTGCCTGTGCTCACTCTCTCTCTCTCTGACAAATAAATAAATAAAAAAAAATAAAATCTTTAAAAAAAAAAAAAAAGAAAACTTGTCTTTGGGCTGTTGTGACTTTCCCTAACCCCCTCTTCGTTGTGAGAGGAAATGTGCCCAGAATCTTTACCTTTAATCTTCGCCCCCCACTTCCCCCAAATCATCTTTCTAGAGCAATGGCATGTCTCTGCTATGAGAGAGAGTCTCTCTGTGGCTGGGACTAAGAGAAGAGGGTGAGCAGGAGGCTTCCAGGACACAGGCTTCCCCTTTCTGCTGGTGAGAAATAACCGTCTAGCATTTGGTCATGTGGCAAGGGAGTGTCGCTGTGGAGACAAGCAAAAGCTTGTCCTCATGTTCAAAACCGAGGACTGGAAGCGACTTTTCCTGTTGTAGTGTGAGAGGGCAACAGTCTGCTGACCTAGGGGCTGCCTTATAGCCATAACGTTGGTCCCGTTGGTGACCATCTCAGCATTTGCTTGTTGACCCTCCATGGATAATGTAGCCCGTGGAACTTTCACACGCAGTATAGACCAGAGTGACAGATAGGGGGTCTTACAGACATGTCACGAATAAGCCCCAGTTACCTTTTGCCAAATGCAAACTAATCAGCTCCTCAATGGAAAAGGGTCTCCCCGCTTGTGTGGCCTTCTCAGTTACTCAGGGATATCTGGGTATCATCCCGCCCACAAGCTGAGAGAAGGAGGAAAGGAGCTGCTTAGGGTTTTCTCCCTGGCAATGCTTCCTGCTCCCCCCTGCGAGATTTCTAGATTAGAGCTCCAGATGGGTCTAACTGAGCAATGGTTAGGGTTATCCAGAGGTGAGACTGTTCTAAGCATATGCATAGACCTTTCTCCCTGTTGAGGCAGGCACAAAGAAATGGAATATCTTAAAGCCTGGGATGTTGGAAAGACTGGGTTTTGAGGTCATCACATCTGGGTCAGATTTCCAGGTCTACCATTTACTCTCTGGGGAAGATTGAGCAATTTCTTTAACCTCTCTGAGTCTTTATTCTATCCTCACAAGCAGCAGTCTGAGGTAGATATTAATATTATACCCACTGTTGGTGGGGAAAGGAAGGCTCAGAGAGGTTAAGCAACCAGCCCAAGATCACAGAGCCAGTAAGTAGCAGAGCGAGGATTCAAGCATAGGTCTGTCCCACTCGGCTGTCATACTCGGCACAATTCCACTCTATTACCTCAGCGACCTTGGAGCCCCCAATCCAGATTCCACTTCTGGGCACATATCGTGGCACAGCTCCAAACATAAGTCCAGAAACACCTCCATGCACATCACTAGTCCCAGATCTAGGCAGAGTTCTGGAAGCTTGAGATCTCTGTAAAAGAATGAAAGAACATGGTGGTTGGAATGCTTGCACATTAACCAACAGTGGGATGTCACCATCCTAAAACTTAGCTCATTCTTGGGGTATGTCTAGTGAATATGGTAATGCCAGCCAACGCCTTGTGCTGGGCACTAGGTCAACACATTGCGTATTTCTACATTCTCCCTTCTTTACGGTAGTCCTGTGGGGTAGAATCAGCTGGGGAGCAAGGCCAAATTCCCCACTCTTTGTTTTTTGGCAGTTGGGATGGGGGGTGGGGAGGATGAAAGAGGAGGGGTCTAATCAGGCACTGATACTTGAGTTCATGGTTACCTGTCGAGGTCTGCCTCTCTGGCGCTCTGGAGAGGAGCAGATTCTATGCACTGATATTTCAGGCTCAGGATCCAACATGAAGATGCTGTCATGGGACAGGGCTTTGCTGCCCATGCTGCTCTTGGCCCTGAACAGGAAGGAAAAGGTCTCATAAGAGCAGCCCAAGGGTCGTAGGAACTGAAGACACGGGTATATCCATAGCATGACAAACCAGACACCTCAGAAAGGGAGCAAGGAGGCACATGGGCTGACAGAGAAGGTTTTCCATGAGATATTAAGTGAAAAAATAAGGAATAGTATGGTCTCATTTAATATATATAGCCAAGGGCACCTGGGTGGTTCAGTCAGTTAAGCATCTGCCTTTGGCTCAGGCATGGTCCTGGGGTCCTGGGATCCTGGGATCCAGCCCCGCATCGGGCTCCCTTCTCAGCGGGGAGTCTGCTTCTCCCTCTGTCCCTCCCCCCGCTTGTGTGTGCTCTCTCTCTCTCACTCAAATAAACAAATAATTAAATAAATTATATATATGTGTATATATATTATATATATAATATATGTGTGTGCATATATATGTATATTACATACATATGCAGTTTATGTTCATAGATAGCCACCAAATAATTAGTGGCAGTTCCCTCTGGGGAATGGCACTAGGGGCAGGGGGAGGAACCTTAATTTCCTACTTTATGTAATTCTGTATAATTTTGATTTTTTAAATTATCAACACATAGCTTCTTTATATAATGGTTTTGAGTTATGGTTGACATACCATACAATTCACCCATTTCAAGTGTACAATAGTGGCAATAGGAATGGGAGGGAAGTGGAATGGGAGGGAAGACCCTAAGTCTTTCTGTTATTAAGGTAAGAGTCATAAAATATCTTTCACACCCAAATTTCTCTCTAGTGGTTTTGTTTTTATTTAAAATACCAAATATCTGCCCAGATACTGGAGACTCTCATTCACTAGATATTTTCCTCTTTCGCACAAGGGTTCTGGGATACATCTGCCTGATTTTCAAAGCCATCTTAGGCACCCATCCCCCCAACCCCACCACCAGCTTGCTAAACCCAGAAGAAAACACCTTCTGACTGGGAATTAAGCCAGGTTGATGACAGTTAAGTGCTAAGGCAAATCAGGGAAAAGTTAGAAACAAATGAAAAGCTGAAGGCACAAAAAACTCCTTTTGGAATGTGGGAATATATTTTACCTGTTAAAAATTTCAACCAAAGGGGACGCCTGGGTGGCTCAGTAGGTTAAGCAGCTGCCTTCGGCTCAGGTCATGATCCCAGCGTCCTGGGATCGAGTCCCACATCGGGCTCCTTGCTCAGCAGGGAGCCTGCTTCTCCCTCTGCCTCTGCCTGCCACTCTGTCTGCCTGTACTTGCTCTCTCTCTCTCCCTCTCTCTCTGACAAATAAATAAATTAAAAAAAAATTTCAACCAAAGACATCACAAGAAAAGGAAACTACAGACTAATATTTCTTATAAACAGATGTAAGAATCTTCAATAAGATGCTAATAATCTGAATCCAGCAACATAAAGAATTATACACTATTAATCAAGCAGAACTTGCAAGAAATGTGATGTTATCTTAATATGTGAAAATCAATTAATGTAATACACCATATCAACAGAATAAAAACAAAAACCGTGTAGTGATTTCAATAGATACAGAAAAAGCATTTGTAAAATCCAAATACATAGTAAACACACTTATGATAAATACACTCAACCTTGACAGAGGACATCTGTGAGAAACTCTCAGTTAATGTCATGCTTAATGACGGAACACTGAATGTTTTCTCCCTCAGAGCAGGAAGAAAGAAGACAAGGTGTCTGCTGTTGCCACTTCAATTCAACATTGTACTGGGGGTTCTAAGCCAGGGCAATTAGGTAAGAAAATTAAATAAAAGGCATCCATACTGGACAGGAAGAAGTGAAATTATCTCCAATCATAGATGACACAATCTTGTGTATAAAACTCCTAAGGAATCCAATAAAAACTACTAGAACTAATAAATGAGTTCAGCAAAGTTAGAGGATAAAAGGCCAATATACAACAATTGATTGTTTTTCTATGTACTGGCAACGAAGAATCTGGAAATAAAATGACAAAAACACTTCCAATTTTCAACCTTTACAAATAACATCAATAAGAATAAAATGCTTAGGAACAAATTTAATGAAAGTGTGTAAAAATTATACTCTGAGCACTCTAAAACACTGATGAAAGAAAATTAAAGAGGAAAACCTAAGTAAACGAAAAAGCAACCTATGCTCAAGGCTCAAAAGACTCAACCTTGTCAGGATGGCAACAGTCCATAAACTGATCTACAGATTTAATGCAATTACTATTGAAATTCCAGCTTCCTTTTTAATTTTCTTTGGCAGAAGTGGACCAGGATGATCTTTAAATTCATAGTGAAATGCAAGGGGCCACAAACTGATAAAACAATCTTGAAGAAGAAGAAGAACAAAGTTGGAGAACTCATACTTGTCAATTTCAAAACTTAATACAAAGCTGCCATAATCAAGACAGTGTGGTACTGGCATGAGGATAGATATATAGATCAATGGAATAGAATTAAGATTCCAGAAATCAACTCATTCATCTATGGTTAATTGATTTGCAAAAAGGGTGCCAAGACTGTTCAATGGGGAAAGAAGAGTTTCCCCATTTCAACAAATGTTTTCAACAAATGTTGCTGAGATAACTGGATAGATACATATAGGAGGGAGAAGTTAGACCCTATCTCATACCGTATATAAACACAAACTCAAGATGGATCAAAGACCTAAATAGAAGAGTTAAAACTCTGAGAAGAAAATATTGGGGGGGGGTATATCTTCATGACCTGAATTTGGCAATGGATTCTTAGACTATGACTCCAAAAGCTTAAGCAATTGAAGAAAAAAATAAATAAATGGATTTGATCAGAATTAAGCTTTGAAGGATACTAGCAAGAAAGTGAAAGGACAACACACATAAAGGGTGGGATCTTTGCAGATTGTATATCTTTTTTTAAAAGATTATTTATTTATGTATTTCAGAGAGAGACTGAGTGAGAGAGAACACGATTGGAGGGAGAAGGGGCAGAGGGAAAGGGAGGAGCAGACTTCCCCCTCCAATCAGGAAGCCCAATGTGGGACCCAATCCCAGGACCCTGGGATCATGACCTGAGCTGAAGGCAGATGCTTCACCGACTGAGCTACCCAGGGAACCCTGCAGATTATATATTTGATAAGGGATTCATATTTAGAATACATGAGGAACTCTTACAATTCAATAATAAAAAGATAAATAACCCAATTTTTTAAATGGGCGAAGGATCTCAACAGATATTTCTCTAAAGAAGATATACAGATAGCCAACAAGCATATGAAAAGATGCTTGACCATTCATTAGCCAATCAGGAAATATAAATCCAAAACATAATGAGATGCTCCTTCAGACCCACCAGAATGGCTAGAAACAAAAACTCAGATAGTAACAAGTGTTGGCAAGGTTGGGGAGAAACGGGAACCCCCATGCACTACTGGTGGAAATGTAAAATGGGGCAGGCATTTAGAAAAACCATTTAATGGTTCCTCAAAAACTTAAACCTTTAATTACCATATGACGCAATACACTCCTAGGTGTGTACCCAAGAGAAATAAAAACATATATCCGTCCATAAACTTGTACGCAAATGTTCATAGCAGCATTCTCCATAATAGCCAAAGGATAGAAACACCTAAGTATCTATCATCTGATGAACAGATAAAATATGGTGTATTCATACTCTGGAATACTATTCATCTGTATGAAGAAATTACCTATTGGACTCATGCTACCACCTGGATGACCCTGGAAAACAAAAACATGCTTAGGGAAACAAGCCAGTCACAAAAGAACACATACTGTATGATACCATTTATAGGAAGTATCCAGAATAAACAAATTGAGAGAGACAGAAACTAGATAAGTGATCACCTTGGGCTGAAATGGGGATAGGGAAGAATGGGGGCTGACTGCTAATGGGTACACGATTTCTTTTATGGAGGGGTGGAAATGTTTTTAAATTAGATAAAATAATTGTTTGAAATTTCATATACTTTTTTGCACATATTACCTTCATTATGAAACATTTACTGTAATACATATAGGTTAGTGCTTTAGAAAATAATCTTTTTTTTTTCTCCCCTAAGTAAGGCTCCATGCCCAACATGGCGCTTGAACTCATGACCCTGAGGTCAAGGGTTGTGTGCTCTACTGAGCCAGCCAGGAGCCTCTAAAAAATAATCTTTTTTTTTTTTTGAGAGAAAGAGAGAGCAAGAATGAGTGGCAGGGCAGGGGGCAGAGGGAGAGAGAGAATCTTAAGCAGGCTCCATGCCCAGTGTGGAGCCTGTCCCAGGGCTCAATCTCACGACCCTGAGATCATGACCTGAGCTGAAATCAAGAGTCCAACATTCAACCGACCGAGGCACCCAGGTGCCTCCCTAAAAAACAATCTGTAAATGGTACCCAGAGTAGCAGCTCGGGCTCTGTAGGACCAGTACCCATCCAATCATTGTGAGCCCGTCTGACTATGGGACGTGCGCATGGCTAGATCTGATCACGACATCCTCTGAGGACAATCTGGTGTTATGGGGATTAAAATGGCACCTATACTAAGGTGGCTTGTGGGTCCACAAGAAGAGAGGAGGCAGATGCCTTTGTATTACCCACTTTTCCCCCTGTAAAACTCTGCCACCCAGGTGGCTCTGGTGGTGAGGGCAACATGCTCTGTCTTATTAAAATGGCAGTCCTGCAGAAAATTCACAGGACTCTTACTAAATGCTTAATGATGACAAATGACTGATGCGGCATTGAGAGAGCAATGTTCCCAGACCCTCTCTAGACACACTTTCCCTCATTTTGCGCACAGAGATGCTGTCATTCACTGTTGCTCTATGACCTGTCAGCTCAAATCAGGCCTGGGACCAGTATCGTGGTCCCACAGATGTCCCGGCCTTAGGACCATCTGTGACTACCTGGCCTCCCCTGCTTTGGGCAGAAAATCTGCAAGGAAATCTTGGGCCATGGGTGGGCTTAGAAACTGTCATTTCCAGCCAGAGTGTGGCTGCTGAAGTGGCTCTGTAGAGCTAGACCCTCCCTGAACCAAGGATTCCTGTAGCTCTGGCTGTGGCCATGTTTGTCAGAAACTGAATCGCCCACCCGCTGAACCTATCTAGCACCTACTGATTGGCTTCCTGGGGGCAAGAGAAAGAAAATGCATCCAAAACTCCAAACAAAACCTTGGCCTTAATTAAAGGCAATAAAGTGCATTACGTCAGCACCCATTAAAAAAAAAAAAAAAAGCCAAGGGCACCTGGGTGGCTCAGTTGGTTAAGCGATTGCCTTCGGCTCAGGTCATGATCTCGGAGTTCAGGGATCGAGTCCCACATTGGGCTCCCAGCTCCATGGGGAGTCTTCTTCTCCCTTTGACCTTCTCCCCTCTCATCCTCTCTCTCACTCTCTCTCTTTCTCAAATAAATAAATAAAATCTTGAAAAAAAAATATCAAAATGGCAGCATGAGATCTCTCTACTTTATCAGATAAGGCTTAATACAGTCTTAGAAATGGATACTGTTCCTATCGTATAGGCAAGGGGAGGGCTGGCTTTACGTTTTGTTAGCTTCCACGGATAGAGGCTGATTTTTCTTCCCAACTCCTGAGTGACATTCTCCAGGGTTTTTCCCCTAACACATGAAGCAAGTGACTGGGGTCAGGGGTGATTCTTAAGTACTCCTACATTATACTCTTAATTAATTTATGCTCCTTGCCCTCTCCCCCGCCAAAAAAAAGACCTATTTCAGACCCTTAGAAAAGCACTCTTCCTCATATATAAATTATTTCACACACTTCCATTCACCCCCTCCTCTCCTTTTTCCTGTCCCCCCACTCCCTCCTGTCCTCCCCACAACCTGCAAGCTATGCATGTACCTGGCTTCTTAGTGTGGAGAATGCATCAGAACCAATTGGCCACTTTGGAGGCAGAGTGACAAGTAGGAAGGGGGAAACCCAAAACTTTAGTGGAGATGGCCCTTGCCAATTCGTAGCGACAACACAGAGTAGACCCAAACTCCCCTCTACCCTCCTCCCTGCTCTGGTCTATATCATGGCATGATTTGTGAGGTATGATACAAGCCTCTCTGTCCAAAACCATCCTCCCACCAGAGAAGCTATCTGAAATTCCTCACAGTCAACCCACTTATGAAGGACCTCCTGAAGGAGACCAAGGTGCTGTCAGGTTTGCTGACTGTTCCATTTCCAACAGCACAGGTGAGCTCGGTGGGCAGCACAGATAAGTCTGGAATGTTCGGGCCAGGTGAACAGGCCAAAGGGACTGCGCAGAGGGGGAAGCTGATGGAACCAGGAACACCCGGGGGTACTGGATGGTCAGATATGGAAATGGGTGCATCACAGATGAAAAGTGGGACAGGGGTGGCCGAGAAACGGTCTTCCCCATTCTGGGACCAGTTAGAGCATCTCCCTCTCCCCGCCCCCACCCCCACAACCGGCCTGTCTCCTGGGATGTTGCCTGATCCTTTCTTTGTTTGTTTTTACAGTAACACAAGTGATTTCAGGCTAGACTGGCTTCAGCATCTGAGATCTGAATCCCACATTAGGAGACGGAATTGCAGATCTATAGTCTGAGGGCCAGGCGGGCAAACCAGGCCTGGCTGCCTGTAGGAGGCAGGCTGCCTTTACTGTAATGAATGGAGGGAGGCTTCCAGCTCCTTGTCGCTAGGGAGACACCTCGTATCTAGTTCCTTCAGCTGTGACACAGGAGGGCCACCCTGGTCTGTCTGTAGCCAGTGCTCTCAGGGTCAGGGTCATGCAGCTGCCCACCTACTGAGCCGCGTGCCCCAACAATAAGCATTGGTGTGAGCATGGAAAAAGGCCCCCAGGCCCTGGCCACCCCGGGCAGTGACTGCCACCCACTGGCCCTTACCTGGCCTCGGTGCGCTGACCTTCCCGAACCGGCTTCAGAGAAGAGATGTTAATACTGCCGCTGGACAAGCTTGGCTTTAGCCTCCTCCCTCCCCGGGCACCTTCCGGCTCTTTCTTCTTCTTCTTGCCAAAAAAGTTCTTGAAGGCTTTGAATTTGGATTTCTTCTTTACTGGAAGTTAAGGAACAAAAGTGAGGCAGAGTGTGACAGTGGAAGGGAAGATGGAGAGGAAATGGGGCCTTTGGGACAGGAACAAGGACCATGATCCCAGGTGCCCTGCAGACTTGGCTCTCGTCCACCCCCCCAACCCGGGCCCACGACACCGTGACACCATGCATGTGGCCTGCTCCCTTTTTCATAACTCCGTAGGACCAAGTGTCTGAGTTTCTGGGGGAGATTTCCTGACCCAAGAAATTCACTCATCTACAGCAATTACTGAGCCCACCTAAGCACAGGTCATCCCCCTGATTTCACATGAGCTTCTATATGCAAGAAAGCCACTCAGGACCCCCAGAGTTGCAGGTGGGATCTGGGACTGGTCAGCTTTGTGTGCTGAAAGGATGCAGATCTGCAGGGTAAGGGCTGTCCGGGCGGTGCAGTCAGGGAAGCCGTCCTCAAGGAGGGGATTTGGGAGCAAGGGAGAGGGCTTGGAATTGGGAAGAAAGGGCCATGGGGCAAAGAAGCTGCCCGTGCAAAAGGCATGACAGAATCAGATACCAAAGTGTTTTGCAAGGAGTGCGTGCGTGCATGCCTGAGTGATTGTGTGCATGTGTGAGTGTGTGTGTGTCTGCAAGGGTGCATGCATGCATGCGCCATGTGCACTGTGTGTGTTCTTTCATTATTGCTGTTTTGTCTTGATTAGCTACTCTTGATTAGCTACTCTTGATTAGCCCTCTGCACCTGCAAATAATTGCAAGTTTGCTCCATCTGCGTGAACCACCAGGGCAGAAGTGAGGCATGGGAGCTTTAAATGTTCCTAAGGCTCTGTTTGGGCATTTCTTAGTTTCCTAACAAGCACATGTGTCTTTACTGGGGCTCAGCAGAAGAGGGGCGAGGAGAGGGGAGCACGTAGTGCATTCTTCTGAGGGAAAAAGTCAGCTCTGACTGCTTTCACATGTAATAATTTACCAGCGTAGATGTCTCATCCGAATTCCCAACAGTCTGGTCTCTGAAAGGCCTCTTGCCAACACAGCAGTGCTGCACTGGGAGGCAACGGCCCAGGCAAGGGAGCTGCCGATGGGGCAGCCATTACAAAGACTTAGCGGTGTAACAGAGAGTACCACCCAAGAGTCAGAACAGTCTGGAATCCTCAAGTTGGCTCTACGATCAATTAGCTCAGTGACTTTGGGTAAGTCACTCAACCTCCTGGAAGGAAGCAGGGGAATGAAGGGATCACACAAATCAACATCTCCCAAAGTGTGTTGAGAGGGCTATCATTGGTCTATTGAATGACAAAGGGATCTGCAGGCCAGTCATTCTGAGAAATGCTGGATTAAGCAAAGTTTAGGTCTCTGCTTTCCAATAAGACTTTTCTGGAACTTCAACATGCCTGTGTGAACAGTGATGCTCTAAGATACTGGGCAGCCATGTTGTCTCCCAAAATCATGTCAGCAAAATGTCTGGCAAAACACACTTTGGGAAATGCTGAACTAGGGTTCCTTCTAGCTTGGAATCCTATGGCCTATGAGAAAGGTTTCTACACTTCAAGGCCTACCTTCAGGCCTACCTTCAGTCCAATGTCCACCAATCACAAAAATCAGCCCTTCTCTCTGCATGCCTAAAACTTGACTGTTGGCCTTTCAAGTTTTACATCTGAATGCCCTCTAGTCTGCCCATCCATCCACCAATCTTCCATCTACCCATCCATCCACCAATCCATCCATCTATCCATCCATCTATCCATCCATCCATCCATCCATCCATCCATCCATCCATCCACCAGTCCATGAATCCATCCATACATCCATCCATATATCCACCAACCAATCCATCCATCTATCCATCCACCCATCCACCCACCAATCCATCTATTTGTCCATCCATCCACCCACCAATCCATCTATCCATCCATCCATCCATCCATCCATCCATTCACCAGTCTATCTATCCATCCGTCCATTCACTAGTCCATCCATCCATTCACCAGCCCATCCATCCATCCGTCCATCCATCCACCAATCTATCCATACATCCTTCCATCCATCCATTCACCAGCCCATCCATCCATCCACCCACCCACCAATCCATCCATCTATCCACCCATCTATCCATCCATCCACCAATCCAACCATCCATCCATTTATCCACCCACCAATCCATCCATCCATCCACCAGACCATCCATCCAGCCATCCAGCCAGCCAGCCAGCCAGCAATCCATCAATCCATCCATCCACCAGTCCAACCATCCATCCATCCATCCACCCACCCACCAATTCATCCATCTATCCATCCATCCCCAATCCACCCATCCATCCATCCACCAATCCATCCACCAATCCTTCCATCCAACAAATATTTAAGACCAAGCAATTACTATGCTTTGAGTATCAATGAGGAAGGAATAAGATACAGTTCTGTGTCTTAGCTACTGTCCCTCACATCAAGGCTGTAGGCAGGCCCTTTTTCACACCCTCTTCAGCAACCAGCACCATGAAAGGCATACACCCAAGGGACATTTGTCACTTCCCTTAAATTGAGGTCACCAAGCAGAGTCATCCTTAAGCATCCAATAATTTAAACACTGGCCCTTGTCAGGGTTCATATAAGTTATAAAAAATGTAGGTAAAGAGCTTAGCATAGGATCTGGCATGGTGCAAGAGCTAGTAACTGTGAGCTAGTACTAGGGAATCAATAATTACTCATTTCTTTAAAAAATTGTTTGTTTGTTTGTTTGTTTGTTTTCACATAAACTCAAAGCCCAATATGGGGCTTGAACTCACAATCCTGAGATCAACACGTTGCATACTCTATCCACAGAGTCGACCAGGTGCCCCAATAACTACTTGTTTATTAAGACCAGAGTCAATTATATCTGGACAATTGGTCTATCAGTTCTATTTATCTATAGATAAGGAGAAGCAGCCCCATATCTATCAATCAATAGTGATCTGTACAGTATAATGATTAGAAGCAGAAGCTGGCATGGGGTGGGGCAATGCAAGAAGACAGAAGACTGTGTGCTTGATAATCTCTGCTTAAGTAATTCCTGTTTGGGATGGGTTGGGCCATTTCTCATCTACCAGGATGTATCTAAATAGGGTCATGATGGGGACCAACTTGGCAATTCTACCTGCAGATAGAAAGATTAAAACATGAAGACACTGAAAGAAACATATTTTTTGTCAAGTTTCCTTCTGTAATTTTTTTTTCGGGAAAAATTCAACTAATTTCTATAATGATAAATTATTTAGAAAGATGCTGGGGATGGCTCAAAAATGATTGAGAGTTACTCTAGTGTACTGATTGCTGCGATCAAGTCTTTGCTGGAAAAGATTTATCAACTGGATCTCTTCGGAGAAATGCCCTCATCTGTGGTATTTGCCTATTTCTCTGGTGTAAAAGTCCCTGCCAGTTTTCACCCAGAACCAATAAGATTTATTGATTCTTGATGGGTGGTCTCCTTCCGGTTTTCTAAAAGAGGAACAACTTTATGCTCAGAGTGTTTAGAAACATATTGGTTGTTGCCCCTCTTGCTTCAAAATCCCCAACCAGATGGGAGGAGGGCAAACCTGCTTTTCACAAACCAGCAAAGGCAGAGAGGAGAGCATCAGCGGCTAGTAGCTGCACTTATGATGCAATCTACAAACATTTAATAACTGAATAAAAACAGCTCTAATAAACATTCAGTCTCTAAAATTGAATGTACCAAACATAACCATTGTATGGGCAGACAAAATTAGGCACCAGCACCTTTTTATGTCCCTAAATCAGCAAAATGACTAGTGACTTTAGAACTCTACCAGGGACTAGCATTAATGATGCATGTATTTCAATTTCTGTCCCCCTCCCCCCAGTTTTCTATTTTTGCTGGCCAAAACCAACCTATTTTCCCATGAGGATCCAAAATACCTTAAGTACTGTGTATCTCTTTCAACCCTGGGCATTAGAAGGAAAATAATGTTTCCATTCATCCCTGTGGGATAGCTCTGAGTACTGGGGCTGGACCAGGTTGGGGGGACGGGGTGGGGGGTAAGAGCTTTGTTGGCAAAGATGGTTTTGGCTTGGGAGACTCCGGAGCCCCAACCACATCAGACCCCATGTGTGGAGATGGGCCCTGGGAAGTAGCTACCAGTCCAGGAACGGTCCCACATGTTATGTTTCCTGAAACCCCACTGAACTCTGAGACAGTTGCCCTATATTGGAGAGTATGAATTACCTTTCAAGCTCTTTTTTACAAAAGGGGTGTCTTTAAATCGTCAGCAGCTGAGCCCTGCCCAGGCTGGTTTTCAAAAGCTGCTGTAGTCCCAAAGGCTAGATAGACTTAAGCAGCCGGTAGACGTAGAGGTCGCAGCCCACGTTTGTATCCAGCAATGTTTATGTAGGTCACCTCCGCACCGGGGAACTTGTACCCCCTTCCCCCGGCCCCCAGGCACCGCAGGAGTGGGCAGTGAGGTGCCCACTGCCAGCTTCTGGAATTTTCCTATAACAAAGCCACTGAATTCCCTGTCCAAGTCCAAGGGCTACTTATTCCCAAACAGGCAGGAGCTCTCAACATCCTCATCCAATGAGGACAATGTATCACATGCCACAACAAAACACAGTTAACTCCAATGAAGAAATCATCGCTTCTGGGTCGTATATTTGCTTATCCACCGTGCACACAGGCAGCCCACCTGGATTGAACTTGATAGGCTTTAAAAATGCATCTCATGACAGTGACTTTGTTCTCTTGCATCACTGCTTAGAAAGAAAACATTCTTAACCGGCCTTTCTCTCCATCAACCTCCAAACAGCCACACTATCCTCTGGCCAGCAACAACTAGCTCTAAAAACATACCCAACTGTCTGGGCTTTTAAACAACAAAATCTTGCAAACAGAGAAAAGGCATTTCCTTACCTTAACCTTAACTCTTCATCAAGATGTACTGCATTGCTACCTTCTTTTGTAGCCATCTGTCTAGCTCATATCCAAAACAATAGGTCAGTTGGTTTGGTAGGGGGCTGCCTTGATGAAGAGGCCCATCATTCCTTTTTTTAAAATCCATTCATTGATTGAATATTTGTGGTATCTAAGGTCCCTCTCTCTCTCTCTGAGACCCAGTACTAAACAATGGTGACAAGGAAACGAAGACCCAGGCCCTGCCCTCAAAGATCCATGCCCCAGGTTCAACATTCCCCCCCTCCATCAGCCCCACATCAGCAGTAAAATCAGGCTCTAGGAAGCCACAAGAAGGTTCCATTTCGTTCTTCCAAATCAAGTCTTCCATATCACGCTCTACTTCAATAAAAATTGAAAACAGGGCGCCTGGGTGGTTCAGTGGGTTAAGCCTCTGCCTTAGGCTCATGTCATGATCTCAGGGTCCTGGGATCGAGTTCTGCATCGGGCTCTCTGATTGGCAGGGAGCCTGCTTCCTCCTCTGCATGCCTCTCTGCCTACTTGTGATCTCTCTCTCTCTGTCAAATAAATAAATAAAATCTTTAAAAAAAATTTGAAAACAACACTGTGAACTGTTGCGTTTAAAAAAAAAAACTAAAAAAAAAAAAACTAATCCTGTCTTTAAGTTCAACATCTTGGGGCGCCTGGGTGGCTCAGTGGGTTAAATTCAACATCTTATTTTATGCCTTATGGTTCCTTTGCAGTGGTGGGGATGGGGGATGTCAATGAGGTTTATCATTGTCTAGTGACTTTTGCCTCGCTGAACTGATATTCACTCACAGTCACATATCAGTCCTAGGTTGGCCCCACAATTTAGGGAATGGGCACATGTCTGAGTAAATTTTAGAAAAAGAAGTTTTGTAAATTGAGTCCCACTTAACAGAGGCCTACGGTGACATCTTTTGTTTGTATTCCCTCTTTATTCTTTAAACCACAAATTTGTCTGTTGGTTAAATCTGGATTATATCTACAGTAAAACCTCAGATGAAACTCTCAGATCATGGTTCTGCTCCAATTTTTTTTTCTGATTAAGCAGAAATACTTTTCCTGCCTTAGTAAGTAGAAACTGGTAACCATCCCCAAAATAGATTACAGGGCCTCAGACAAACCTTGTGACATCAGAGTTGGACCCCCCAAAAAAAGAGACCAAAAAAATTGGAAAGTAAATGCAGACTGAGTCTAATGTTATTAGAAATTTGATAGGACTTGCTTGCTTGTGACTTCATTTTTTCCTAGGGGTTAAACACAGTAAACAAATCTAGTTCTAGTTGGCAAGATTCCACTGGGCTACTTACCCTCATCATTGACCTCCAGAACTTCCAGACTTCCAGAAACCTCACTAAGGGATTCAGCCATAGTAGGATCACTAAAGGAAAATATTGAGTGAAAAAGCAAAAGATCATCACTTGATATCCTGGGCATAACACACTCATTTTACCTCACTCCTTATCCTTCCATTAGATTCTTAAACCATTCAAGGAAAACCAGACAAAAAGAATTGCCATGAGAGAGCATTACCCTTCTTTAAAAAAAAAGATCATGACTTCATGTATATGAAATGTCTAGAACAGGCAAATACACAGACATATACATGCAAGAATTCATCACTGCATCATTTTAAATAGCCAAAAATGGGAAGCCATCCAAGTGACCATCAAAAGGCTAATTCTCCCATGACTCTGATTCTACATCATGGGAGAATCACCCATCTCCACCAGTACAGATAATTGATTGAGCATCAGCTGTAAATTTTCCCCTCAATCTAATCTTCTAGCAAAATCTTGGGGTGGCTGACAGGTCTAGGGAAACCTGTCTGTGGATAACCAGATCATTAAAAATCAATACTGAGATTTTTTATGGGAGTTTATGTGGATTGGGGAAGGGGAATCTGAGCAGCACCCTAGCCCAGACAAAGGATGCTATATTCATGGGAAGATGTAGAGAGGGGGGCAGAGACTGGCCTCATAAGAAATCCCCCAAGGGTCTTGATCTGACTAGCTGAAGGACCATCAAGTGGGGGTTAGGTAGTTTCTGGAACCCCTTCCCCACCCCCGATCTGCTCACCCCCCAGACATAGTCAAACTGCCATTGCTGTCTCGTGGATGGATTCCAGGCGGGTCCTGTCCTGCCCCCAGCCACATGCGCCCCCACCCCCCGCCCATACATCTCCGGTAGTAGAGAGGGATGCCCGTGGGCTCTGAGGTTAAGGCCAACTTGAGAGGTCACCAGCAAGAGTGACTGAGACCTTGGAAAGCGAATGCTTCCAAACCATGGTGAGGGCTGACAGGGCCCTGCTGTCAAGATGGCTTCAGACCCTCTCACTTTGAAGTCCTGTGATTTCCCAGGGTGTGTGTTCTTTCTTACCGTGGTGAGTAATAAACCCAACTCGTTCGATGACAGGTGTGTCTCGGCCGGCCTTGGCTGAAAAGTATTGACACTATGTTCAAGTCACTCAAACTCTATGAACCAATATCACAGTTCTGCCTGCAGATGACTTAATCCCAAGCCCATACAATGCTCACAAATTCTCTGTCTCTCTCTTTCTCACACACACACACACACACACACGCACACGCACACGCACACGCACACACACACACGTTCCACCTGGAAATTTGGGAGGAGCAAAGGGATGGAGAAATTCAGAATTGCCTCAGAAATTCCAAGGGAGGACTGGAGAATTCCTTGGGCTAGCGGCAATTCACATCATGGGTGAGTTCCTGGGCCAGTTTAAAAACATACCAGCACCCCCCCCCCCCCCGCCCAAGACTTAAGGAAGGATTTTTAGACACTGGGGAAATAAACTCTTCCTGAGCTTTGGAGAAGTCCATAGAAAAGGAGCATGTTTTCCAAATTACCAGGCCGTGGCCCTGGTTATAGTCCTTAACCCAACACTGGCAGGGGCAGAAGACAGCGAAGCAACAACCAAAGAGAAAAGTACAGAAGCCAAGAGGGAGAACAAAGAAAGAGGACATCTTGACAGTATCCAAATCCCTTAGAGCATTTAATAGAATTACTGGATTTGACTAACTCCCAAGGGTAGACCGTCTCCCATCCTCCCTGGCACCCTTGCCTCACCCTCTTAAGTGAATCCCAAGGGCCCTGTAGACAACACCACCATCAGCTGAACTGTCTCCCTGTCTCAACCACACAACCAACCAACAAACCACCACAGCGAAACATACATGCCTCCCCTTGATTTGAAATTCTCTTCCCATTGCCACCCCATTTCTTTCTGTCTCTTTTAAGGAAAACTTAAAAGTTTTGTCATCTATACTTACTATCCTTATGTCTTCACTTCTTAGTCTCCTGGGCTCAGAGAGTGAATTCAGGCTTCCAACCCAAACTCCTTCCAAAGGACTCTACCAAAAGGGTTCTTACTGAATGCCACAGTGGGTTCCCAGACTTCCCAGCAACATGTGACACTCCCTCTTTTTTGTATAATTTTATCACTTTGCCTTTTTGACCATAATACTCCCTGATCTTCCTCCAACCTCATTGGCTGATTCTTCTCAAACTCCTTTGCTTTATCTTTCTCCTCTCCCTAGATCTGAAATGTTGTAGTCTTAAAGCCTCTGTCCTTGGCCCTCTTTATCTGTGACCTCTTCCTTGGTAGAAACCTGAACGTGAGCCACCACTGCAAGCCACATGTGTCATTGCAGAATTCCTAGTTAGTCGCATTTAAAAAAGCAAAAGAAAATGGTGGGGGGAGGTTACTTTGACCTCAGTAGAGCCCA
Organism: Mellivora capensis; assembly: GCA_004024625.1. Taxonomy (NCBI): domain Eukaryota; kingdom Metazoa; phylum Chordata; class Mammalia; order Carnivora; family Mustelidae; genus Mellivora; species Mellivora capensis. The sequence continues at coordinate 31,795 of PISX010011944.1, read as the reverse complement.
AACATTATCATATTTTATTTAACTCAATAGAACCAAGATAGTAGTGGCTCGACAGGTAATCATCATAAAACTAATAGCAAGGGGATATTTTATGTTCTTTTTTATTTTCCATGCTAAGTCTTTGAAATCCAGTTAGCATCTCACACATACGGCTCATCTCAATTCAAGCTGGTCAATTTCAAGCACTCGACGGTCCCATGTGACTAGTGGCTACCATATCCTAAATGATCTTGTTCATATTTGAAGCACCATCTATACACCTCTGTACTACATAGCCCTATAACCAACTGCCAAGCCAACATCTGCGTGGAACTCTTGCTTCCCCTCATACTCACTTTTGCCCCTACCCCGGTTTTCCCCAGCTCTGAAAAATGCCACTAACCAAGCTCAGACTGAAATTTGGGAGCTCTTGATTCCTCTCTTTTCCATCCTATGCCACACCTAATCCAACAGCAAACCTTGGGAGTCCTCGTTGCACGCATTTCTGGAATCCGGCCATCTCTGGCCCCGTCTGAGCCACCATTATCTGGTTGCTGCATTGTGGCAATGACCTAATCCATCTCCTGGCTTCCATTTTTGCCTCCTTACTTTCCACACGGTGGCCATGTTAGTCCTACCAGCCCCCTGCTCGAAACCCCCCAGTGGCTTGCCAGCACGCTCAAAGTCTCAGCTCCTTACCCACCCTCACCCCAGGACTTTATGTGATCTGGCCCTATGCTCATGCCCCCCTGACCGCCAATCCTGCCACCCCCCTCCTTCCTCCCTCTGCTGCAGCCTCATTGGCCTTCTCACCCAAAACACCCTTCCCCTTTTGATCTCAGGACCTTCGCACTTGCTGCTCCCTTTGCTCGGTGGGCTCTTTCCCTGGCTAGTTACATGGCTGGCTCCTTTGTAGCTTTCAAGTCAGCTCAAATGTTCCCTCCCAGAGAAGACCTCCATGACTACCCTGGCTGGAGCCTATGGTTTCTCTCCATCACATGGTTCTTTATTAACACCTTTACAGCCCTCAGTGGTACTTAAAATCATATTCTATAGTAATTCACTTGTTTCTTGTCTGTCTTCTCTAGTAGAAGGTAAATTCCATAAGGTCAGGGTCTTTGTGTATTTTGCCCATCACTGGATCTCCCAGCCCCTAGAATGGTACCCAGCACACAGCAGGCACTCAATAAATGTTTGGTGAATGAATGCCTCAATTCAGTAAAAGAAGGGGAAGTAACACAGGAGCCATCTTTGTGGTCAGAAATTTCTTAGAAGTAGAGGGGGGAGGATAAGTTCTTAGAACTTATCCGGGGGGAGGGATCCCCTTGTTTTCCCAGCTTTGCAGGGCCTTCCTTCTCTCTTAGTGAGGTGGGCCCCACTCCTAGGTTGTTCATCTATGCAGAACCAAGCATGCTTGGGCCCCTCCTGTCCTCAGTGTAGAGAATCCACTCCTATGTGTCCCAGCCACAAGAACCATGGGTGTGGAGCCCTATTCAGCTGGGCTAAGCCTAGAACCTCACGGAGGAAGCTTCAGGAACAGATACCCTGCCTCCTCCTACTTAACAGCCCTCCACCATGGGCAAAAGTCCTTTTCGCTCGCCCTTGGGCTGACCTTATTAACCAGAGCTTTGCTTCCCAAGTACCCCCCTCACAGAGGCATCATTGTATTTATTTTATTTTATTTTATTTTATTTTATTTATTTGAGAGTGAGAGAGAGAGCATGAGAGGGGAGAAGGTCAGAAGGAGAAGCTCCCCATGGAGCTGGGAGCCCGATATGGGACTCAATCCTGGGATTCCAGGATCATGACCTGAGCCGAAGGCAGTCGCTTAACCAACTGAGCCACCCAGGCGCCCATCGCTGCATTTGTTTCACGTGTCTCAGGACAGCTAATATAAATCTAAGATGTATTGGTTCCTTCACTATACCAAGCCTCTTTAAGAGCGGCCTTTGCGCCACCTACTCTGCTCTATACTTTTGTGTATGCTACTTAGCAAAAACTGCTATCATTTCATTGGTATCTCAAAAAAGTCACAATGTTTGGTCTCAGATACCAGCTTGACCATGAGCCTCCCTGGTTTCAACTAGTTCATCAACTTCCTGCTTCTGGCAGGATGGGAGCCAAGTCCTTGACTCTCGAAGTCCTCGGCAATCTGGTGTCCCCTGCCCCCCTTCCGTTGTACTAGAAGTCCACCCCCCACTCATACCCTCACATCCAGAATTACCCGTCATTCCCCAGATGCACCATATGCTGTCAAGTTCGGTGCTCTGTCCACTTGGCCTAGAACGTCAACTCTCTCATCCCCACATCCTTAAAATCCTACCCTTTCCTCCAGACCCAGCTCACAGGTCACCACCCGTGCCCCATGCTCGTGGCCCTTTGTGCATGCTTCCATCCCACCTGATATCTCCTTGAAGACAAGGACCACGTCTTGCCTCTCCAGATGTCACCAACACCTAGAACGAGGCCATGTGCACAGAAGGCGCTCGCTGCATGTTTTTCTGGATGGGTGAACACAAGAGCAGGGAGTAGGGGGTGCTGCCCCCACAAACAGGAAATCGGTAGGGAAAGTGGTCCCCTTTTTTAAACACACTGGGACAATACAAAACACACTGTGGGTAAAAATCCCCTCAGCACAAAATCCACGAAAAAGCTGGCAAGTTGAATAGGGAAAGATGAAATAATGGACATTTTTATCCAGTAAATGAGAGGCCTTCAGAACCACTTCCAGGGAGCATAAAGTCATGTAATAACGGTCATCAGGAAGCCTGGCCCAGCAGGGATATAAAGTTTCATTATCGGTCATCGTTTAAATGCTCGCCTACCCTTGGCCAACCCTGGAGACTTAGGCCTCACAGTTCTCTTTTGCTTCTCAGACTGTCTGACTTGAGGGCTAAACAAGGGCTCTGGGAGGGGGGGAAGGAGAGAAACCACAAGGGACTAAGGGCTGTCTTCCAAGGTCGTTGAAATTTTTTAACCACAGCCTAGTTCAAGTTCAAGGGTTCAGCAGATTTTGCTTGACAGCTTTGCCGCCTTCCCAGCATGGGGAATGCTAATGGAAAGCAGCTGGCCTCATTTTGTAGAAAATAATCAGGTAGGCTGAAACACTTTTTGGAAGTAGAGTTTGCAGTGGGCAGAATTCTAAGTGGGTGTGCCCTGTCTGGGTGGGCCTAGCCTAATCAGGTGAGCTCCTTTTAAAAAGCTTGTCCAGAGGTCAGATAGAGAAGTCAGAGAGATTCGAAGCCATGGGAGACACTCTCCTGTTGGGTTTGAAGGAACAAACCACTATGTCATGGGGCGTGAGGACCACGTGGCAGGGCCTAGCAGGTGGCCCCCAGTAGCTGAGAACAAGCCTCAGAAGACCTAAGCCCTACCATCTTCAAAGCCTAAATTCTGCCACGCACCAGCCCATTCGGAAGAAAAGCTCTGACTTCAGATGAGTCCTCGCCACAGCTGAGGCCCTGATGTACCCAGTGCCGGGACACCTGACTCCCGGACACCAGGAGGGGGTACGTCCGTGTTGTGCGAGACCTGGAAATGCAGATGACTTGTTACAAAGCAATAGAAAATGAATACAAGTCAGCTCTAGTTGAGGAAGGAGGCAGAAGCGGGGTAGGTTTAGAGCCACAGAAGATTAAACACAGAACTTGGTAAGCAGCCCTTGGGATTTTCTGCTCCCTTCCTCCAGCCCAGTTAGCTCTAGAACTTCTGCTTGCCTATATCCTGGGGGGAGGGAAACAATCCTGATGGCCATTTAGTCTGGCTCAGAGAGCCCTTGGCTGGAGAGCTGCCTGAAGCAGGAAGTGCCGCATGCCTTTAAAGGGGGGGGGGGGCTAGCCTTAGGCCCCCTTCAGTGACATCTTCAGTGACTTCCACAAAGCCATGCCTCTGAGTGCCCAAAGGTGTCAGGAGGAAAACAGACGAGGGATAGACAGTCACTTCTCTACACTCCACACCCTCGCCTACAGGCGTATGACCACCACAACTGTCAAACAGATGTCTAGGCATGCTCTAGGGGACTCCTGCCGAGGACACCTGCTCTAGAAAAATTGTCACCCGGGCCTTTCTCCCACTTGAGGAGGCCAGAGAAAAATGCAAGCCTGCCACCCTCCACATCCCTACCATAGATAGGGAAGTCTATCTCAGGAATATCTCTTAGCGCCCTGATCATCAGCCTGGGAGCGTGGAGCCTTGTCCCAGAGACTGGAGGTGGCCCCCAAAAAACCAGGTGTCTTGGCGGGAAGACCGCTCAAAATTTCTGTGGAGATACGTCCCACCACCAGAAGAGAGCAAGAGGAAAGATCCTTCCCCTTATCTTAGGGGAGCAGCTACAACAGCTGCCCTGGATTGCAACTTCTCCTTCTCCTCCTCTTCTTCTTCCTTCTTTGTGCCTTGTCCTCCTCCCAGGCTTCCATTTAAAAGCTCTTTACCTTGCCTCCATGTCTGCTTTTCCTCCCTCCCCATTGGGCCCCACCGCCCCCGCCCCCAAATAAACCAGTAAAAGCTCAGAAAGACCCAACTCACACCATCCCTAACACCTTCCATCCTCCATGGGTTGCAAATGTAAAGAGCTTGGCTGGAAAGGTTCTTTCCGCCATCTGTCCAGTGGCCCCAGAGCCTAGTTGATGGGGAGTCTCATTATGTCTCGTCAGCCCACATATCCTACGATTAAAGTCTCTGTTCTTGCAGTCAGGGGCAAGTGATATTACACAGTTAGCCTTGTGTTAATGAGATTGCAGAGCCCTACTCTGTGCCAGATAAGCACTGTGAAAACCGGTTTTTCGTGCATTCTTTACCAAAGCCTCACAACAGCCCTGTGAGCTGGGCACTGTTATGTCCATTACTGTTTCCCAGATGGGGAAACTGAGTCTCACTGACATGAGGTCATCTGTGCAAGGTCGGACAAGGAATAATAGAACTAGGACTCAAACCCAGTTCTGGAAGATTCCAGGGAGCCCGAAGTTCGACCACCACCTTCTCCTTCCTCCGAACTAGGCAAAATCTGATAAACATTAAATGCACCCCCCACTCCTTCCCCCAAAGAATCTCCCATGCTGGCCTATGACAGGACCCAAAACTAGGACAACTAACTGGGTCACCCTCAGCCCCTAACATCTGGGTCAAGATTTGTGGGCCAGTTTAACAACAAAGAATCCTTCCCCCAACAGCTCACTAGCCACGTGTATTGCAATGAGCTCTCACACGTACTAAAGGGGACACGTCTGTTGCATGGACCCCTGGGCTGCCAGGCTGGACTAGGGTACCAGCCAGGGGAGCAGGAAGCGTGGGGGCCCTGGGGGACTCAGAGGAGAGCCAGGATTGAGTCAAGGGGCCCCAAGGATGGATTTCACAGCTTCAAGTGTGTGTTGGGCGCCAAGGGCTCTGCACCTGTACTCTCCGTCAGCGCTCAAGCCCATCCCAAGCAGAGTGTGTCTGTGGCTTTTTATTTTATGAGGTATTTGCTGCAGTTGGTATTATTATAGCTCCTAGCAGTCCGTAATCCATCAGTTTGGGAGGGGGGGTGAAAACTCTCCAAGGGGGGGAAGGAAGGCAAAAGAAGAAAGGAGGTGGTGGCCCTGGAGTGGGGTGTGAGCTCTCCAGGGCTGGTTGGAGCCTGTGGGCTACAGCCCAGAGGCTTCCTGACCTTTGAATTTGAAAGGCCCCTAGAAGATGAGACATAGGTAGTCATTTTTTGCAAGGGGTGGGGGAGGAGATAGGGGAGCTAAAGGAGGGAGAAAACCAGGCCCCAGGAATATGCCCCCCCATGCCAAGCTGCACCATCTGTACTTTTGACGAAGGCAACTTGTAGCTTTTTGGTTTCATCTTAAGGCCCTTTAAGCCCACAGGGGTGGGGGCCAGGGGACGCAATCTCAGCTTTGCCTCGTGGTTATGATAACTAGCCCTGGCCTCCCAGTTCTGAAGGGCAGGGAACAGAGGTCTCTGGACACACTGTGCCTTAACGGGAAGGGGTGGGGCCTGGGGGGGGTTGCTGTCCCCAAAGGGTATGTGCCCCCTGAAATAAAGATGCACCCAAGAAGCTGAGAGCCCTGGCCATTCTCGATCAAGGTGATATCTGAGAGCCCGAGACCCCAGATTTCCTTAGCCCATAACCCCACAGACAGCCCTACAGCCAGGCAGAGGCAGCTGTGCACTGAGAGTCACAGGAAGGGTTACCTGAAGGTTCCGTGATCCCCAAATCTCTTTTTCCCCTAGCCATGGCATTGCCTGCTCTTTCCATATGGCCTTGAATCCCCGCCATTGGAATCACTCCCTCTGAACCAGGCCACAAAGTCAGGAATGTCTTTCCCAAGGCCCCTCTCTTTGCTACCCCAAAGTCTTTTTACAGACCTACTATGGGTTTGGAGTTGCAGTGATGAAACGCAGAAGTTAGCACCTACGGGACAGTTAACGTGGGCACACATCAGCTCATTCGATCCTATGAGGTGGGTACTATGTTTTTAAAATTTATTTATTTGTCAGAGAGAGAGGGAGAGAGAGAGAGAGCGAGCACAGGCAGAGGGAGAAGCAGGCTCCCCGCCGAGCAAGGAGCCCGATGTGGGACTCGATCCCAGGACGCTGGGATCATGACCTGAGCCGAAGGCAGCCGCTTAACCGACTGAGCCACCCCGGCGTCCCTGAGGTGGGTACTATTGATTCCTGATCCTCCCCATTCTGTGGGGAGGATCCCGAAAGGCTAAGTAACTGCCCAGGGTCACGGGCAAGTTCACAGGCAAGGCGAAGTTGTCTGACTCCAGGGCCCATGTGTTCTACATAAAATTACCCACTCCCCGCTGACGAGAAACAAGCACACGTGAAAGATTTGAGAACTGTCTCTGAGTAGGAATCAGAAGGCCTGGGTCCTGATTCTGCCCTTCCAACAGATTACCTTTGTGGCCTCAGTTCCCACACTTGTAACATGAGGAGGTGAGACTAAATTATCACATGCTCTCTTATGACGTTTTAATGACAAGGACCCGAAGGCTAAACTCTAGAGTACTGACTACATAGAAGAAAGGTCTGTAGGCCCCAAGAGTCTGGGAACAGGAAGCCTGAATGTACATTGCCAAGGGGGGGAGACAGCAAAACTAAGCCAGAGAGCTAATATCTCGAAGTCAAAGAACAAGGGAAGGTGAGAGGGAAGGGAAAGAGCAGGTGGAAGAATCCGGGAATGGAAAGTGTGTAGCCACAGAAAGTTCTAGAAGGTGATTCTGTGGGTGGCTCCCTTTAAAGTAGCACAAGGCTGGAGGAATCATGAAAGGCCTGAGAGATGAGACCCACCTTAAGACGGGCCTTCTGCTGAGCAGAATAGTTTGTTGTCAGCTTGAGCGCTGAGGCACTTACTTGAAAGTCAGCATAGGTGAGTTGGGGTTGGGGGTGGGGGCAGGGAGGACAGATGACAGCCACAGACCCTGGGCCACCGGAAAGAGCCTGAGAACCCTGGCCCAGGAAGATATGCTCAGGACAATGAGGCATGGAGGCCCCTGCTCCCCTTACATCCCTTTGCCCCAGGGTCAAGTCTGCTCTCACACCTGACTGTCCCACCTCTTTGGTCCAGTGCCTACAAAAGAAGCCAGAAGCTCCTGGACCAATACCAACGGGCCACGGGAAGAGGTGCTGGGACCGGGGACATCAGACGGCTACCGACTGGAAAATACAGTGGCCCAGAGCCTGGCACTATTCCAGACACCAGGCCAGGCCAGAAGGCTGCTAGTTGAGGAGGGGAGAAAGGCCCAGACGGCCAAGGGCAGAACAAAGATTCCCGTTTCCCTTCTCCTGTGTTCACTTCTGGCCACAGAAGCAAAGAGGAGCCCAACACACAGTTTTCTCAAGAAATTCTCACGCCTGTCCATTCCCTCCCCCCCTCCCATGTGGTTCCCTGACAGGGAAAGAAACAGCGTTGCCACCTGGAAGAAGTCAGTGAGGTGCGCAAAGCTCTTCCCAGTAAGGTCACCACCTCAGGGGAAAGGAGAGTGGCAGTGAGAAACTGAAGAGCAGCTATCTCCCAAGTTTCCTTAAAATTGAAGAATTTGGGGTCAAAATGGCCTAGGAGAAGAAGAAGGCCCACTGAGGGAAGCACCTGGAAGGAGCACTACAGTGGGGGCGGGAGACACCTGGCCCCTCCCCACCACGGACGCCACTCTGTTGCCCACTTGAGAGTGACAGAGAAGGACCTGGCCAGCATCTAAGAATAAAGGAGATACTGCATGAAAAAGAGCGCCATGCCCGGGACAAAGGAAGTGCTCACTGAACAGTAGGTTTTTTAAAACAACTACAACAGGTAAGGACTTGGGTGTGAGAAATGGGCTTGAATCAACATCTTGTCTGTCAAACATGGATGCTTGGGCCCTCCTCAGCCCCAGGGACTCTCACTCCTCATTGGCTGCAGCGGGCCCAGAGACCTGCTTGCTTTCTAAGCTCCCAGGCAATCCCGAGGTAGAGGGTCCAGGCAACCCCCTTGAGGGAAACACTGCTGTGAATCACATGGGATACTGGGCATGACTGGGACAGAAAAGCCAAAGTGGGAAGCCATAAGACATCGATGGCAGGACTGGATGGCGAAGAAAAAGCAACTTGAATGATATCTAGAGAGGACTGTGACCACAAAGGAAGGTATTTAATTCTTCTAATAAACATCTCTAAAACTTGACCCTCCAATGGGGCCCACAGCAATTTTTGGAGAGTTGATGTCCCGGCTCTGCTATTAATGAGCCCTGAGGCCTAGGCACGTTGGGTGCTTTCTCTGGGCCTGTTTTTTTCACCTGAGAACTAAAGGATTCAATTAGACTTAGAGTCTAGGATTCCTTTTAGCCTGGGCATTCTAGGATTTTATGATTCATTGAGATAATCGATGAAAATGCCCAGTACATCCCTGGAGAGGCCAGAGAGGCCCATCTAAGCCCAACTTGAGTTGGCCAAGAGGGGACCAGCCTTCAGAACAGACCCTTCAGAATCCTGTCAATATTTTCAGAAAACTCTCCTACTTTCTGATTGTTTAGAAACGATTTTTAGAGAACAATTTTCTTTTCTTTGTCTTTTACTTAAAGATTATTTATTTATTTGAGAAAGAGGAAGTAAGAGAGAGAGAGAGTGCATAGAGGGAGAGGGAGAAGCAGACTCCCCACTGAGCAGGGAGCCCAACGTGGGGCTTGATCCCAGGACCCTGAGATCATGACCTGAGTTGAAGGCAGATGCTTAACTGACTGAGCCACCCAGCTACCCCCTAAGCTATTTTTTTTTCCATTTAAAAAAGCAGAGGCTATGGAAACAGTATGGAGTTTCCTTAAAAAAAAATCAAAATAGAATTACCATATGATCTAGTAATTACACTACTGGTTATTTACCCAAATAAAATGAAAGCACCAATTTGAAAAGCTACATGCACCCCTATGTTTATTGCAGCATTATTTACAATAGCCAAGACATGGAAGTACCCCCAAGTGTCCATCAATAAATGAATAAATAAAGAAAATTGTGATGTCTATATCTATATATACATATATATGTATATATATATATGGAAATAATACTCAGCTCTAAAAGAATGAAATCTTGCCATTTGCAAGAACACGATAGACCTAGAGGGTGTAATGCCAAGTGAAATAAGTCAGAGAAAGACAAATATCATATGATTTCACTCATATGTGGAATTTAAGGAACAAAGCAAAAGAATAAACAAAGAAAAAACAAGACCAAAAAATCAGGCTCTTGAATACAGAGAACAAACTTGGTTGACAGAGGGAAGGTGGGCAGGGAAATAGAGGGAATTCAGAGCACACCTATCACGATGATCCTTGAGTAACATACAGAATTGTTGAATCACTATATTGTACACTTGAAACTAATATAACACTGTATGTTAGTTACACTTCAGTTTCAAAAAAACAACAAAATAATTGCACAGGGTTGTGGGAGATTTGACTCAAAGTTCCCCACTCATTCTTTCTGCCCCTTCAAAAAATATATTTTTGAAATCTTTTCAAGTCAGAAACCCACCCCTATGGGGGAGCTAACTACCTCATCCCAGAGACCTTCCTGCTTTCTACGAATCTGAAAGAGAGAGCATAGGCCATCTCTGCATGAGACAAGGTCTTGGGTCTTTGACACTTGGGCTTCTGAAGCCACGGGCACGGTGGAAACATTCCTCACATGTCAAAGTAAAACTATCTTCTTCAAAAACAGGGGATGGAGGCTTCGAGGGGATCTCCCCCCACTTCACTCCCTTAGAGGGCTTCTGGAGACACACTGTTAAGTAGCACGCATGAATAGGGAACTCACATAGAAAGCTCTGTCCGTGTGCTTTATGCAAACTCAGGGGGAGCAGACTCTTCTACCTCCTCTTCTGGGCTCTGCTTAACCTGTGGGTAGGCAGATGCACCCTGGCTCCCAGGGCCCTTTCCTTTCCCCAACCCCCACGGACATCAGAGGAGACTCCCCCTTTGACTTACTTTTCTCTCCATTCGTCCAGAACGCTTGAGCTTAGGGAAAAGGGAGATCTGAAGCAGCGAGAGCTGATGCAGGGTAGGGAACTAACATGACCCATAGCTTATAGGATAGGCTGGTCCTTGGCCGTTGAGGTCCACAGGACAGAAAATAAGAGATAATGACCCTATTGATGGAAAAATGCAACATGACTTGAGCAATCTTTAGTAGCAATCTTTTGTGAGATATAGTGCCTGCTAGTTTGTTGCTCTTTCCTAATCCATATCTAGACGTTCCCATGCCCTGTATCTCTTCTTTTTCTCCCCTCTTGTTTCCATTCCTCATTTTGAACATCTCCCTTCTATGCTTTAGTGGATAAATGAATTATATTGTTATAATCTTGTCATGTTTGTAACAAGGAATACAGCTTCAAATGTTCAAATCAGATGAGTGAAATGGTTTATGTTTCTACTTTCAAAAGAAAGGTCAAGTAAGTTGCTTTAATAGTATGGCGTCCTTTGTTGATTTTTTTTCCCGTTTAGCCTTGGCCCCAATAGATGAAACTCTTCCTCTCCCTATCAGGCTCTGAGCCTTTTAAAGGACAGAAATGCAAACTAATAATGATCTTCACAAGCTGTGTGACCTGGGACAAATTGTGTAATTTCTCCATGCCTCAGTTTCCTTAGCCATGAAATGAATCTGTCTTGGGACAGAATTTGGGAAGTGGAGGGAGTAGGTAGTTTGAAGGTATGGTGGTCACAATATCGCGTCTTTCTGCAACGTTCTTGATTCTGTGATTCAGTAGTGTCTATGCAGACCTTCCTTTCTTGCAGAAAGAGAAATCTGGCACCTTGACCTTCTGAAGAGGAAGGATAATGTAGTTGCAAAAGGGTTAGGCTGTGGAGCTACACAAATCTAGCTTTGAATCCTGCCTCTTGTCGATTAGTTGCTTGTGATCTGGGGCAAGTCAGTGAGCTGTTCAAAACCTAAACTCCCTTATCCATGAAGTGGGGCTAAGGGTAGTGCCTTCATCCTACATCACCTGTGAGGACTCATTCATTGTAGAACTGATTGTTGGGCATCTGCTGGGCGCTAAGAGATCAGAACAGTGCTCACAGGCGATCTGTAAACTAACTCATAGAGAGCTCTCGGCATGGGGCGTCACACACAGTCAGCCCTCAGGACCTGTTAGCTATTCTCCTCATCATTCTCATCCCATGGCATTGATGACCTGCGTCCCCTGTTCTCCGTGGCTCTCCCAAAAAGTATGGGATGAGACTTCCTGCAGTTAGCTATACTCTCTCCGGCGGCCCCTGGTGGCGGGCTTTGTAAAATGGCCGTGGCCTTGAAGGCTGGGGCCCGGTGGCGGCGGGAGCACAAAGCCTGCTGCGTCCAACATGTGCCCTTTGCTCATGAGCCACCACTGGATCGGCCAGCCATGGATATGGCTGGAGTTTAAATTCCCAATGCTGGGAAACCCCCTGTCCCCAGAAAGCCCCTCTCTTGGCACACAGAGCATGGTGACTTCTTTCAGGGCCCTCCCAAGTTCAGGCAAGGCTGTTCAGTCTCCTCCTTAACACTGTATTTGTGACTCACTCAGAGCCCCGTACTTTCTTCCTTTGCCCTCACCTGTCCCAAAACGGTCCAGACTGCTCTTCTGCCCTTCCTCCTCTCCAGAAAGGCCTAAACAGTTTTCCAGGGCCCTCAGCCAACACTTTCACTTTCTTTTCCATCCCAGAGGAACAGAAAGGGGATGGCAACTGATTAAGTGGCTAACATTTGCTCATCAGACGGCAAAGGAACTCATGTTTACTGAGGGTAACCTATGGGCCCCATCAGTTACCTGATTCAATCCTTGTGACAACCCTGGGAGGTAGGAATCCTTATACCCGTTTTACAGAGAAGACAACTGAGGCTCAGGCAGGCTATGGCCTTCATTCACCCATGGCCATACAGCTAGCAAGTAACACTGTGAGGATTCAAACCCATGTCTGGCTCCAAAGTGTCATTTGATTTCCACTCTATGGTGCCCAGGATTTTCAGAGTGTGTGGCTCTCAGGCCAGACACTGTGCTAGTCATGCCCTCAGAGGGCATGGCTTGAATGGCCCACTGTGAGCTGCTTCAAGGCCCACCTGCTCCCCTAGGGCTGGACGCCCTGCTCCTTCATTAGCAGCCTGGGGGTGTGACATTGTGAGGAGCTCCTGGTTTCTCCGCTGCTCTCCAGTGCACCTTCCCCATTCAGGCACCCTTGTTTCAAATGCATGACAATTCTCCCAAGAACTTCCTAAATTCTCCCAAGAACTTCTGTGCCGACTCTAAATGAAAGCATTCTTGCGTGTAAACTGAGCGCATAAATCTTGCACTTATAGGGGCTCTGTCCTCTTCAAACCACCTCCAGAGCCATTTGGTCCTCCCAGCAATGGAGGGCGAGGGAAGTAGCATTATCGTGACGATTCTTATTCCCATTTCACAGCGTTTCTTATTCCCATTTCACAGATGAGAACAGCAAGGCCCAAGGAGGCACGCCTGTGGTCACACAGTGAGAGCCGAGAGTTAGGGCTCTGCCTGTGAAGTGGCCTTTCAAGGATATCGCAGGCGACATCTTGTTTAGAAGCCCTGAGCAATTCCCACTTACATGACGACCATTACTATACTGACCACAGATCGCGGGCAATGATTAACATTGTTCAAATGCTTTCTGCGCTGGGCACTGCGCTACATGCTTTCTTGCATGAGCAATATTCATTATTGCATGGAATATTCATCAGCTTCGAAGGAGTAGGTAGCATCATTACCCTCGTTTTACAGATGAAGAAACTGATGCTCGGAAGGCTTAGATGACTCAAGACTGTCAAAGAAAGTGGTTGGTCCGTGAACATGGATTCAGGACTGTCTGGCCCCAGAGCCACGCGCACCTAGGGCTACGGAGTTGCTGAAGTTGAGGGTCATATGGAAGCCACTCGGCACATGTGTCTGTTTCACTTTAAATTCGTTTAAGTGAAATAAAATAAAAACTCAGTTCCCTGATCACACCAGCCACACGTCAAATGCACAGTAGCCACACGTGGCTAGTGGTTCTTGTTACCGGGCAGAACAGACCAGAAACTTCCATCACCAATAGAAGCTTCTATTGGATAATGCTGGTTTGAACGCTTAGGGTGCTCGTCTTTGGACTTCCACTTGGGCAAACTGTTATTAGTGGAAGACAGCGTTTCTCAGTCTTGACACTACTGATATTGGGGACTGGAAAATTCTTGGTTGGGGGGTGGGGGAGACTCTTCCCAGGCACTGCAGATGCCCAACGGCCTCCCTAGCCTCTACGCACTAGATGTCAGTAGCACACCTTCCCCCTAGTCGTGAGAGCTAACAGTGTCTCCAGACATTGCCATGCAGTCCCCTGTGGAGCAAAATCAGACCCCACGTCCCTGCTGAGAACCTCTGGCTTAAGGTTACCAGTGTATTTGCAGTAATCAGATGGCCAATCTTTCACTAGCTTAACCTCACCGTTTGAAAACAAGCTATTTCACCCAAACTCATGTCTCCTACTGAATCAGGGTTTCCAGCAATTTGCATTGAATGGGTTATTTTAATTGGAGACATCATTAAAAGAGTAAAGACATTGGAAGCAACAGAACATGAGTGAGGATGCCAAGAGGGGATTGCTGGAATGTCCTGTTCAATTAGGTCCTCCAGTTTCCTAGCCACCAACCATAACTACGAATTTGTAAAGGAGGAAGCCATCTAGGTGGCTCAGTTGGTTAAGCGGCTGCCTTTGGCTCAGGTCATGATCCCAGGGTCCTGGGGTCGAGTCCCACATCGGGCTCCCTGAGCAATGGGGAGTCTGCTTCTCCCTCTGCCTCTGCTCCTTCTCCCTGCTTGTGTGCACTCTCTCTCTCTCTCTCTTTCTGACAAATAAATAAATAAAATATTTTTAAAAACATTTGTAAAGGAAAGATACAACTGGATTGGTTTAAAAAACTAGAAGAATGTTAAAGGAGCAAATCAATTAGGAAACAACAGGAACGACCAGATTGCATACCACATTTTAGCTACCGATTTCCAGAAATAACAAACAACAAAAATTGTGCCCCTTGAGAAATTAGCGAAAGAATCCCCCAAATGCTAAAGCTGGCCCAACACAAAATGGACTTTCGAAGGCTTCAAATGACACCCGCCTGAACATTCTCATATAAAATGCTGAAATTTTGGTTCCTGACAAAATAACACACGTTTCCACATTTGTAAGTGTATTCTCGAGGAAACTCAGCCTTCCTACAGCATACAGAACATGCAGGACACTGCTAATGACCAAATGAACCAAGCCAACGACATCTTCAGAGAGATCTCCAAAAGCTTTTAAAAAAACAGTTTAAAACAATTTCCTCCTAATGAATTTTTATGAGTTAAAAAGTTTACCTATATTGGGACGCCTGGGTGACTCAGTGGGTTAAGCCTCTGCCTTCAGCTCAGGTCATGGTCTCAGGGTCCTGGGATCGAGCCCCGCATGGGGCTCTCTGCTCAGCAGGGAGCCTGCTTCCCCCTCTCTCTCTGCCTGCCTCTCTGCCTACTTGTGATCTCTGTCAATTAAATAAATAAAATCTTTTTTAAAAAGTTTACTTATATTGTAGATAATCCAAAAAGGCAAACTTTTGGTAAAGTGGTAGATAGGGCAAGTAGTTTCTTCAAGAACTTGCCCCTGGTGAGGCTGGGGGACCTAGGACAGGGCCTTCTCAGAGGCTGGGAGACTAGAACCCGCCACTCCTATGGCTTCCAGGAATGGAAAGTGCCTCAGGCAGATGCCACAGGGGAACCACAGACTAGCAAAATGCAATACCCAGGCTGTGCCCCTTGCCAGGGAACTGAGCTTCCCAGCTTTTCTTCTAAAACAAGAAGGAGGAGGAGGAGGGGAAGGAGAACAAGAGAACAGGTTGAAGGTGGAATGGGGAGCAGCTCTGAGACCATTAGCCACTGGAAGGACCTGCGGGTTGAGACCTCCTCCAGCCTCTGGGTGCCAGGGGCCTCCGCAGGGCAAAGAAGGAATGCATTGGTCCCCTGAATCCTTGCATCTAGAACTCACAAAGTCAGTATTTATAGCCTCTGGTCTCCAGCAGCAGTCCGTACTGGTCTGCATCAGGGAAGGTCTGCAGCCAAGGGGAGCCGGCTGGCCCATCCATCCATAGCTACACCCCGGTCGGCTGTCAGATGCCTGTTGCCAAAGCACTAAGCCTCACCTTCCTGAACCCTGTTCTTGAGTCGGAGAAGCCGACTGGCACGATATGAGGGGCCCACTGCCCTGGCAAGCTCCCCGAGATGGCCACCAAGCATCAGAGTGGCACGAAAGCATTGAAATCCTATGGAAACTCACATTGTCAGGAGGAATCCAACATCGCAGGTCAGTTTGACTGAGATCCAGCCCCCAGAACCAAGGATGCCAGGGTGTCAGCCAAGGGGAAGTTCACGGCCTAGGACGGCAGAGGCTTAGAGAAGACAGGCTGGGAGGGAAGGGCAACGTTCAGGCCCCGAACACCTGGAGTGGGAAGGGGGCCATAGTGGGAAAGGGGCTGTAACTGGAGAGATTGGGGTCACCCAGAACAAAGTTGCCCTAGCTCACTCTTTTGCCTTGGGCTCGAGCTGCCTTTGCAGCAGCCCCAGCCAGATCCCACAGTATCCCGGGGGGGTGGGAAGGGGGGGTGCATGCTTCCGGTTCTATGCTCAAAGGATGATCCTTCCTCTAGCACACGCTACACACCACAGCTCTATGCTGCAAGTCAGGGTACTCAGGATTCTGATCTTGGAATTGTCATTGACTGTGTGGCCTAAGGAGAATCTCCTAACGTCTTTGGGGCCCGATATCCTCACCCTTAAAATAAAGACATTTTCATCCATGCCACCATTATAGGATCTTGTCTGGTTAAGAATGTTCTTTTGCTTGGAGCACCTGGGTGGCTCAGTCAATTAAGAGATTAAGCACCTGCCTTCAGGTCAGGTTATGATCCCAGGGTCCCTGGGATGGAGCCCTGCATCAGGCTTCCTGCTCACTGGGGAGTCTGCTTCTCCTTCTGCCTCTGACCTTCCCCCTGCTTCTACTAGCTTTCCCTCTCTCTCTCAAATAAATAAATAAAACACTTTTTTTTTAAAAAAGTTCTTTTGCTTTCCCTTCATCTCCTCATGTACTGGCACATAGTTACGGTGGCACATAATTCAAGACCACTAGTATTTTTGTCCCTTTACCAATAAGCATATCCACAAATCCCTTGATAAATTCCTGCTGTCCCCTGCTGTCACACCATGTCTATGAAAATAACAGGATTTACTGGCTAGTTACCTCAAGCAAGAACTATATCCACCATAACCAGTTCAGAATTTAAACACCAAAACCGGTCCCCTGGGGACCAACAAACAAACATCTCCAACTTATCAAATAACCGTCCACACCTGGAAAATCTGGACCGCAAGTGCGATCTGCAGAGAAAACTGAACCAACTTGTGTTTCCACCCGCGCTTCGACTTCCAAGTCCCGCCTACTGGGGTTCCTTGAAAGGGCGCTCCCCTCCTGATACGGCCAAGCTGTGATTCTAGGAGACCCTCTTGTTGGGGGTGATGATGGGATGGAGGCTGGGAGGCTGCATCTTGTACAGCTTGGAAGAAATTTAGAAACCTCTCCCAGACTGAGCTCGTACCCCCCACCCCACCTCTTGCAGACCGCCCTGTACCGGGCTGGCCGCTCCCTAAGCAGACAAGCTTCCCAAGGGTATCTTGGTTCAGTCGACAACGCGCCTTCACCAAATGCTTGTGTCAGACGCCATGCCTGCTTGGCTGTGGGAGAGGAAAGCACGCGTTCCCCCCACAGTGCTGAGCACACGGCTTCCCAAGGAGCAGGTGCGCCATGTCTTTGAAGGTCTACGGGTCTCTCTCCCCGTTAAGTCCCCCGAGGGACTCCCATCCACGTACTTACAGAGACCGTGGTTCCTTAACCTCCTCAAATGCCTTCTTATGGCGTCTCCCGTTCCTTCAGCCTGGTTTCAGTAAACGGTCAGATGAGCTCAGGCCTTCAGCCGGGGCGACAGGAAGAGCCGCTGGTCCATGAGGGCCGCTTTTCCACCCCAAAGGCCTCAGGCTGCCCTGGATCCCCTCCATGGAAGGCAGACATCGGGATGAAGGGGCCCTGGGGAAGGCCCCTGGTTCAAGCAGGAGAATCTAATACTCTCGGGCCAGGGAAGAAGGGCCCGACGCTCCCCTGGGAGCGATAACCTTGCCCTTGTCACTTCCCACAGCAGTGGCTCCATCTCCCTCGCCTCCCAAGGCCTCCACGGCCAACCTCTCTGCCATCTGGTGCCACAGTGAATTACGTAGAGAAAATGCCCTCATCGCCACCGTGTGTGTCCAAGGCCAGAGGCTAAGGGCACGGCAGTCAAGTGAGCCCCAGAGGCGGGGTTTTCAAAAAGATGCCAAGGGCACTTTTCACAGGTAGAGACTCCAGGGCCCTCAGGAACAGGCTACAGGGCCAGTTTTGAGGCAACAGCAGAAGGGGGCGGCCAGTGTCCCCACCCTCCCTGCCCGAACCACCTCCAAAGGGGGACGCCCTGGAAAATCACATCCGAGGCTGCCAGTCCCTGTCGGTCCCGTGCCTTGCCATGAGACGAGAGAGCAGCGGGGGCCATGTGCTATTGGAGACCTGCGGTGAGCGAGGTGAGTTTCTGGCCCCGATTCAGAGAGTGGCAGCTTCATGAATGGCACTGGAGAATAATCACGTACCTCGCACCCCCGCTAATGAGCCGTACAAGTGGGTCCGTTTGGCTTAATATCTTTTCCTGTTGTCACTGTCCGCAGTAAGCACACATGACACCCCAAAACACCGTGTGGGTGCAACGCGAGCGTAAACGGTGTGGCGTCCATGCCCACCCGGTAACAGGGAGCCTGCAGCTGGCACAGCTGGCACCAAATTTAGAAAACGAAGACAACTCAGAAAGGTTAAAGTGATTTTTCTCCACTCATCCAAATTCTGCACTTTCCAGCCCTCTTTCCTTCCTTTGTCCTCTCTCTTCTTCTTCTTCTCTGTCTCTCTTTGTCTCTGTCTCTCCCTGTCTCTGTCTTTGTCTCTGTCTCTCTCTTTTTGCCGCAGCGTCTCCCCAACCCACCCACCCCCCATATCTGTATTTTCAGCCCAGCCAGTTGCTGACTAGGGCCAGAACCAAACACTTCGGTGTCACTGAAACCCACGATTTCACTGAATGAATGATCACCGCAAAGGTCATGTTAGCCTTGTCCCTAGTCAATGAAATTAGCCTTGTAAAATCCCGGTCCGCTGGGCGCTTTATTTGAAGGGGACGCGGGGTGGATTTATTGCACGTTTATTACACGTGCACGTTGGAACCTGTAGCTTGGCCCTCGTCTCTCTCTCTGGCTGCCCGCCCGCCTGGGATAGAAACATCCTCCTGGCGCTGCTGTCCCTTCTCAGACCCTCGAGTCATGTGTCACGTGCTCCGGGGAGGCTGCCCTGGTGCCGCGGACGACCCTGGCCCTGGGAGAGAGGTAGGGCCTCCTGCGGGGCGGGGCGGGAGGGGGGACCCCGGGAATAGCGGTACTCCCCGGTCCAACTCTTTCGCCGCTTGGCCACCTCTTTCCTACGCGGCGGCCCTCCTTCCCTCTGCGAGGCGACCAATCGACAACCGCAGCGGCCCCAGCGAGACGCCCCGCCTCCCCCGCCCCGCCCCTCCGACCGCCCGGGGGAACTCAGGTGAGCCAGGTACTGCGGCCGTGGGGGGTAGAGAGTGCGCCCCCCCCCGCTTCCCCCACCCCCGGCCCGCGCCGCTTTCCCACGTCCACCTGCGCCCGGCTCCCGGCGCGCGCTGCCCCAGGGCGACGGGTTCGAGCCCCGGCTTCCCGGGCTGACTCCGGGCTGGCCCCGCCGGCAGCGAGCGCCCCACCCTGGGCGAGGAGAGACCAGCGCCTGCGGCCGAGCGCTCCGCCACCCTCGGCTCCCCCGCCACTTACTCTTGATTCTTCAGGCAGGCGTAGAAGCCAGCCATGGTTCTTCGGAACCGCTGCGCCACCCCAGGGCGGGTGCCGCGGGCATGTCTGCGGGACAGCTCGGCAGCCAGGGGTCCGCACGCACAGCCCACACCCGCGGGCCGGTGCACAAACCCAGATAAAGTTTCTGCTCGAGGCTTCTCGCTGTCTTCTGAACTAGGTCCAAAAAGGGCCGGGCTTGTTCCTTACGAGGCTGCGAACTGTTAACTCCCCTTTTTCCTCTGCCTCCGACTTCCCGCTACTGCAGCATCCTCGGTGCAAAATACCAGATGCTCGGTCTTAGCCCGTTTGTATCCCCGCGGGGCTAAGGAGTGTGCGGAGTCTCAAGGTGGGAAGCCCTCTGGGCTTAGCCAAGACCTTTACCCCCGGTCAGAGAAAGACACTCATCGGCTTGGGGAAGGCCATGTGAACAAGTCACTTTCTGGCATTTTAGATTCTGCAGGCTGCGGTGGGGGGGGGGGGGGGCGTGAGGGGTAGAGTGGAGAAGAGAGAGGCCAGGCGGATTTTAAGTAGCCCTGTTGCAAACATTCCGCCCGCAATCTGAACACTATTTTTGACCCCTCTGAGCTGTTCTCGTTCAATCTTTTTTTTTAAGATTTTATTTATTTATTTGTCAGAGAGAGAGAGCGAGCACAGGCAGAGTGGCAGGCAGAGGCGGAGGGAGAAGCAGGCTCCCTGCTGAGCAAGGAGCCCGATGTGGGACTCGATCCCAGGACGCCGGGATCATGACCTGAGCTGAAGGCAGCCGCTTAACCAACTGAGCCACCCAGGCGTCCCTGTTCTCGTTCAATCTTAAAGAAAACGATTTACACCCTAAGCAAGGCTGGAGTTATAAAGCTGAAAGAGAGAGGGAAGGGAAAGGCAAAGGGAAAGGGAAGGGGGCATGAAGGTCCTTAAAGTTGTAAAATCTCAATGCCCTTCGGATGGCAATCCCCAGCAAAGATCGTGTATGCACAGTGGATCCCCATTATAACACGGTTTGCATTAGGTGGATTCAGAGATACCGCTGACCGGGTTGCGCCTGCGGAAGACCAAGAGAACTGGAGAAAGAGCAAAAGTGCCACCTAAGGCTTGCAGCCTGAAAGACCCAGTGGGGGCCTCTTTCCCAGCCCCAGTTCAGTAAAAAGGGGTCTCCGCCCTGGCATCTGAGATGTGGAGGCAACATCTAATTTTGCAATATTTTGATTTGTGAAGTGTCTGGTGAATGTGTGAAAAGTCAAGGAAATGTAGATACGGGCTTTGGGCTTTTTAAAAAATGACTGTGAGAGATCAAGGGTTTTTAAAAGGTCAAGATTTCTCCTGCGTGCGTGTTCAGGGGGTCATTAATCTGACAGCCTTTCGAAACTGGCCTTCCCTGGGTTAGAAGAAAAAAGAAAACCAGGTCCCCATCCCTCAAGGGGTCTTAGCCAATCTGTAGCAAGGGGCCTTATTTTCCCTTCCATCTGCAATAGGCAACACCCTGCTTCTGAAATTTCATTGGGTGAGCAGACCCTCTGGAACAGAGCAGAGCGTAGGCCCCTCTCCTCTTAACTTGGTAGTTGAGGGGGAACACAACTGCCCAAGGACTAGATTTACACCTTGCATGCTGAATCCTCACCCACGGCTAAGATTTCTAGCAAGAATTCCTTCCTAGCTAGAATTTATGGTCAGTTCTCTATGATTCACATGTGGCTTGCCCACTTAATGGATTTTCTGCAATTATGGTTTAATCAGTGCATAACTTCTGTCCACCCCGACTTGTCATGTCAGCGGGTGGTTGGGAAAGACCCACTTTATTATTTTTATCATTGTTATTATTATTTTTAGGAAAGACCCATTTTAAAACTGGCCAGAGAAGAAGCTGATTAGGAAGGCAAATCCATGCAAATCCCTCCCAACTCAAATAGAACACACTCTGAAAACCACAGAATTTTTTTAAAGGATTTTATTAATTTATTTGACAGAGAGAGAGAGAGACAGAGTGAGTGAGTGCAGGAGCAGGGGAGGAAGAGAGGGAGAGGGAGAAGCAGGCTCCTCACTGAGCAAGGAGGCCGGGGCAAGGCTGGATCTCAAGACCCCAGGGATCTCTACCCAACCAACTGAGCCATCCCGGCACCACTCTCAGATTTTTGTTTTTTGACTACACGTGTTTTGTGATCACTTGGCCAGCTCCTTTCTTCCACTGCTAGGAATAATCAGGAGTCGAGAGTCCACAGAAAATCTGGAATTCCCAGACTGCACTGATGGCTTCTCCTATTGAATTGTCTCGCTTGTGGTCAGGGCTCCAGAGCCAGAGCAGGGTTCAAATCCTGCCTAAGGTTCTGCCATGGGATAGCTGGATCGGGATTTGGTGAGAAAAGAGGTTTTGAGGAGGTCCATGTTGATGTATTTAGAGGGGAAGTGTTATGATGTCTGCAATTCACGCTCAAGTAGGTCAGGAAAAGAAATGGGTAGGGATGTGTGGGGGGCAGGAGAAACAGAGAATGGACTGAGAGAGCACATGTAGTAAGAAGTGGACACTTGGGGACGCCTGGGTGGCTCAGTTGGTTGGACGACTGCCTTCAGCTCAGGTCATGATCCCGGAGACCTGGGATCGAGTCCCGCATCGGGCTCCCAGCTCCATGGGGAGTCTGCTTCTCCCTCTGACCTTCTCCTCGCTCATGCTCTCTCACTGCCTCTCTCTCAAATAAATAAATAAAATCTTAAAAAAAAAAAAAAAAAAAAAAAGAAGTGGACACTTGGTGACTGGATGGGGGGACGGTATGGACCTTCCCTATGCTAGTCTTCCAACTTCCCTGTAGTTTGGAAGTGTTTTCAAAATTAAAAGTTGGGGATAAAATATTAGTTCTGCCTGCCCTGATCACCTGTGGTAGCAGATTATTCACTCCTTGCAAATCTGAGTTCCCTTGGCTCGAAAATGGACATTTTAATAGAACCTCCCCATGTAGGGTTGTTTATGGGGATTCCGTTGGGAGAACAGATATCATGCCCTTCATGGGACCTGTCCCTCCAGAACTGGGAGCAACTGCTGTTATCATGCCATCATCATTTCACCTGTGATCATATACTGTCTCTTGTTGTCCTTGAGTGTTTCACATGAAACATCCTATATCCTTCACTCCGATTTAAGCCTCCAGAGGGCAAGATGCATTTCTTTTTTTTTTAAGATTTTATTTATTTATTTGAGAGAGAGAATGAGAGAGAGAGAGAGCGAGAGAGAGAGCATGAGAAGAGGGAGGGTCAGAGGGAGAAGCAGACTCCCTGCTGAGCAGGGAGCCCTATGTGGAACTCCATCCTGGGACTCGATCCTGGGACTCCAGGATCATGATCTAAGATGAAGGCAGTCACTTAACCAACGGAGCCACCCAGATGTCCCCGCAAAATGCATTCCTTACACTTGTTTTTGTATCTATGTATCTTGTATCTTGTATCTATGGTCATTGCTGGTACCGACCAGCAACTCACCATTGCTGAGTAACCCAGAGCTAGTGAGAGGAGTACCTTGTTAGTTACTGTTCTGTGACATCTGTGGTCCTATAGCATTGCCTGGAAAATTATCGCATGACCAAGGGCCAGCCATTCCTGACAACAGACCAGTAGAAGAGAAAGTTAGTGTCGCACGGTGGACGCTGGAGAAGAAGGCAGGCTACCAAGACAATGGCTGGGGAACAGGTTTCTAAAATTCTTCAGATTGAAGGTCAATACCTTCATGCACCACCAGACTTTTGGAAAGAACGTCCACCTTTTTTTAAATCCCAGGAGGATTTACACTCTGCTGCTTGGCTTGCCGGATGAGGAGGAACTCGACTAAGCAAGTTGGGCAGGAGCTCCCTCCCAACAAAGGGGAGAGCACAAACATTGCGAGGGACCCTCCAGCCCCACCCCAGCTCTTGGATGAATGCCTCCATTGCCTTTGGAGGGATTCTGATCTTTCTGGCTCCAACCATTGATTCCAGTGAGTCTAAAACAGGCAGGGTAAATTCGACTGAAACCTTCAGGACCGACTTCAAAAACCCTGCCAGGACTTTTAAACATCTGGCTCTTGAAAAATCTCTGTGAGCACCAGAGCCTGAAGTGGAGAATGGTGAGATGCAGTGTGGTGTCTGCAGCACCCGCCTTCAGCCAGACAGAGTGACATCTCACGAAGCCCAGGAGGACAAGCTAGAGAGCTGGGTTGTGGCTTCTATGGAACCATTCATGGAGCCATCTCAGCTTGCTGCCAGAATTTCTGCCCTCACAACCCACTAGGGAATCTGCAGGACAGTGGCATTCAGGAGTTAAAGACCCACAGAGCCAGGAACTTCTCTAAGAGAGCTGGACTGGGGAAAACTACACTCTTCAGGGCAAGGACTCCCCCCAACTCCCAACATTTGTAAACAGGTCAAGTCTGATGTAGATTGGCATTCAGGGTGGAGGAGGTAGGAATGGGGAGGGGGAACCCGGTAACTGGGGAGGGGCAGGACGCCTCCCCGGGGTTGGAGGGATTCAAGACAGAATGCTTCCATAGCAGACATTTGCTAATAGTAGTTCCCAGTCTTGCCTACTTCCTCCTCCTCCTCCATCAGGTGGTTTTCAGTCACTGAGTATGTCCTTCCTCCTGGACACCTTGGATCAGGGAGGGAAGGGGGATAGGAAAATCACCATCACTCACCATGCTCTAGGCTTGTCCTTGTGGTGAAAAGCAACCAGATTTGAGGAAGTCCGTGTTATATAGAATGTTTAGAATGTAGTTTTCTTACTCTTAGGCTATATATCCAATAACACAAACTTGGCTCAGGTGTGGGCCTGACTGAACAGAGAAGAGTTTGTAAGTAAACACTGTGAAATGTTTCTAAACGCACACCCATCCATCTGCCTGCCTGTTTGGTTGACCCGTTTTCAGAGTCTCCTTTTCTTGAGTAGAAACTGGAAATCAGACGGGGCCAATGATGTTGGGCGTGAAGGTGCAAGGACGTGGAAGGTCCTTGCCAGCTCCTTGCTGGATGCGTTCATGGAGGAACCAACGTTCTTTTCCCTCACCTTCAGCCGTGGCCAAACTAGTAATCCCCAACCTGCAAATCACCGGGAGAGAGAAAGCACATGCATTTAACCTTCACACCTCACTTAGTCCAGAGCCTGGAGGTGTGAGGCCACTGTGGGGACAGCTGCCTCCTCCGTGGTCAGAGACCCCACCAAGCATCACTTCCCCTACAAGCAGCACTGCTCAAAGCCTGCACATCCCCCTCTATCCAACCATCAGCCCAGGGAGCAAAGGCCCAGCCACGAATGCCACCCCTGCTGGAGAAGGGAGACTTGCCTGGCCCAGTAAATGGGTTTTTACCTCCTAGCCGGGCACTGAACAGTTCTGGCTTCCTCGCCCAGGCAGCTGAGAGGGAAGCGACCCCTAGGGTCTGGAATCAGTGATTCACATGGTCCTACCCAAACAGCCTCCTGCTGTCATTTTATCCCCTCCATTACTTAACATCCTGCAGAAGGAGTTCCCAGTCCTTCCTCCTAGGGCTTTGACATCCTGAGTTGAATGACCGGTCAGTGGGACAAGGAAAGGCATATAGCCAGGGCGGCTGGCCTCTAAGAACTCCCCAAATAAGAAAGAAAACAAATGGTTAAAAAATTCTAATGGCACACAAGGGTATAAAATAAACATGAAAGCCCCCTCTCTACCTTTCATCTCCCAAAGCCTTGGGTTCCTTCCAGGGAAGAAAAAAGTTGTATGGGTACATACATATGTGTGCATGTGTATATATTGGGGTTATTTATGTACAAAAACAGAAATGAAACAAATCATGCTTTACTCTTACATTTGCTTTTGCTCTGCGTAGTGCCTCTCACTCATATTCACCATCAGAGTCTCTGTCCTGCTCCCTCAGCACTTCAGATGAGCAAGTTCTGGGGACGTGATGGATGGATGCCATGGTGACTCTAGGTAATAAGACTGTATTCTATACTTGAAAGTTGCTAAGAGTGGATTTTACACGTTCTCACCACAAAAAAATAGAATTATGTGACGCAATGAATGGGTTAACTAACTGTATTGTGGTAACTATTTCACAATATGTGTGTATATTAAATCACCATGCCCTAGATTTATACCGTGATATATGTCAATTATATCTCAGCAAAGCTAGAAAAAAAGTCATGCAGTAGAACTTCTAGTTTCCAGTTCTGCATGTACGAGCTTGGAAGTCACCACTCTGTCCTAATGACAAGTGAAAAGCTTGAAGAGACTGAAAAGTCAGCAACTCTTCTTGGATCTATAAGAGAGGGGAGCACTTAGGGCAAAGTGTGGCCCCCAAGATTGGAGAGACAGACAAACAAATACAGGAAGACACGGCCTCTCAAAGCCAGGATTCACTGACAGAAACTGCCACAGGAACTGGTGCCTGGGTTGTAAACAAAACAAAACCAACAAACCAACAAACCCTGAACTTTAACGAACTGATAGAGACTCAGAGTGGCCAACTCTGAGAGTCAAAAACTAGCCAGGCTAACTAAGAATAAAAGAGAAAGGGTACGAATTACTAGTATCAGAAATGAAAGAAGGGACATCACTACCAATGGTATGGACATTAGAAGGGTAATAAAGGAATACTACGGACAATTCTAAGCCCACAAATATGATAACCTAGATGAAATGGACCAATTTCTTGAAAGACACAATTTGTCAAATTCACACAAGAAATAGACTATTTAAATAGGCCTACATCTATTACAGAAATTGACTATTTAAATTACTTATTGACATAATAATCTTCCAAAACAGAAAACAACAGGCCCAGATGGGTTCACTGGCAAACTCTACCAAAATTTAAGTAAGAAATTATACCAATTCTCTACAATCTCTATTGGGAGATAAAAACAGAGGAACTATTTCTTAACTCATCCCACGAGGCCAGCATTACCCTAAAACCAAAACCAGATGATGAAATTACAAGAAAATTACAGAACATTTTATCTCAAGAACATAGATGCAAAAATCCTCAACAAAATTTTATCAAATTGAATCCAACAACATATAAGCAAATGGTATTTATTCCACAAATGGTAGGCATTCCAGGTATATAGGACTGGTTCAATATTCAAAAATCAATTGAACAGGCTAAAAAAGGAAAAGCATATGAATATCAATAGATACAGAAAAAGCATGTCACAAAATCCAACACCCATTCCTGATAAAAACTCTCAATAAACTAAAAATAAAAAGAACTTCCTTAACTTGATAAAGAATATGTTTTTAAAAACTTACTGTTTACATCATTCTTTTTTTTTAAAGATTTTATTTTATTTATTTGACGGACAGAGATCACAAATAGGCAGAGAGGCAGGTGGCAGAGAGGCAGGTGGCAGAGAGGCAGGTGGCGGGGGGCAGGGAGCAAGCTGAGCAGAAAGCCTGATGTGGGGCTCCATCCCAGGACCCTGGGACCATGACCTGAGCCGAAGGCAGAGGCTTTAACCCACTGAGCCACCCAGGCGCCCCAGTTTATGTTACTCTTGACAAGAAACTAGAAGTTTTCCCACTAAGACAGAAACAAGGCAAGGATGTCACTCACCACTTTTTCCCCAACATCCTATTGGAAATCATAGCAAATGCAATAAAAGACAAAAAAAGAAATAAAGGTATACAGATTGGAAAGAGGGGGGAAAACTGCCTTTGTTCACAGATAATATGATTGTCTATGTGGAAAATCTGAAAAAATCAACAAAAAGACTACTAAAACTAATAAGCAATTATGGCAAGTTTGCAGGATACAAAGTTAATCCACAAATGTCAATCACGCTCCTATATGTCAGCAATGACCAAGTGTACTCTGAAATTAAAAACATAATACCATTTATATCAGCACCCCTACAAATGAAATGCTTACCTAGGAATCTAACAAAACATGTACAAGATTTTCAAATTTCCTATGAGGAAAACTACAAAACTCTGATGAACAAAATCAAAGAAGAACTAAATAAAGGGAGAGATATCCCATGTTCATGGGTAGGAAGACTCAATATTGTCAAAATGTCAGTTCTTCCCACCTTGATCTATAGAGTCAATGCAATCCCAATAAAAATCCCAGCAGGTTATTTATTTTGTGGCTATTTACAAAGTGATTCTAAAGTTGATATGGAGAGGCAAAAGACCCAGAATAGCCAACACAATATTGAAGGAGAAGAACAAAGTTGAAGAATTGACACTACCCGACTTTAAGACTTACTCTAAAGCTACAGTAAGCCAGACAGTGTGATATTGGTAAAGAATAGCCATAGATCAATGGAACAGAACAGAAAGTCCAGAAATAGATTCATATAGATATACTCAAATGATCTTTGATGAAGGAACAAAGGCAATACAATGGGGGCAAAGATAGTCTTTTTAACAAATGGTACAGGAACCACTGGAGCCACATATGAAAAAATACGTCTAGGGGCATCTGGGTGGCTCAGTTGGTTAAGCGTCTGCCTTCAACTCAAGTCATGATCTTGGGGTCCTGGAATAGAGCCCTGCATTGGTCTCCCTGCTCATGCTTTCTCTCTCTCAAATAAATAAAGAAAAATCTTTAAAAAGAAGAAATCAATCTAGACATAGATTTTACACTTTTCACAAAATTTAACTCAAAACAAATCATAGACCTAAATGTAAAACACAAAACTGTAAAGCTCCGGGAAGACAACATAGGAAAGAACCTAGATGACCATTGTATGACCTAGGTATGGTGATGACTTTTTAAACACAGCACCAAAGGCACAATCCATGAAAGAAATAATGGACATGTCAGACTTCATTAAAATTAAACATTTCTGCTCTCTGAAAGACAATGTCAAGAGAACGAGAAGATGAGCCCCAGACTGAGAGAAAATTTTTGCAAAAGACACATCTGCTGAAGGACTGTTACCCACAATATACAAAGAACACTGAAAACTCAGCAGTAAGGAAACCAATAACCCGATTTAAAAATGGGCCCAAGACCTTCACAGACAACTCACCGGAGAAGACAGACAGATGACAAAGAAACATATGGGAAGATGTTCTGCATTATATGCCCACACACAAAAAAGTACATGCAGAAATTTATACCCATTTTATTCATAATTTCCCAAACTTGGAAGCAACTAAGATGTCCTCCAGTAAGTGACTAGATAAACAAACTGTGGTATATACAGACAATGGGATAGTATTCAGCACTAAAATGAAATGAAATACTAAGATACAAAAAGAATGGGAGATCCTGGGATTCGCATTGCTAAATGGAAGAAGTCTATTGTGGCCTGAATGTTCATATTCCCCTAAAATCCACATGTTGAACACCTAAATGCTCAAGATGATGGTATCAGGAGGTGGGGCATTTTAGAGGTGATTAGGTCATGAGAGCAGAGCCTTCATGAATGGGCTTAGGGCCCTTAAAATAGGGGCCCCAGGGCTAGCCTAGTCTTCCACCATGCGATGATACGCTGAGAACCCAACAGTCTACACCCAGAACCCAGAAGAGGGCCTTCATTCACCTGACCATCTTGGCACCCTGACCTTGGAGGAGTTCCAGCCTCCAGGACTGTGAGAAATGTCTATGGTTGATCAGTCACTTGTGCTACGACATTTTGTTATGGCAACCCAAACAAACGAAGACAGAAGCCAATCTGAAAAGGCTACATGTAATGTACCATGCATACTATAGGACATTCTGGAAAAAGGCAAAAGTGTGAAGACAGTAACAAGATGAGTGGATGTGAGGATTTGGGGGGGAAGGATAAATAGAGCACAGAGAATTTCTAAGACAATGAAAATCCTCTATATGATAGCATGATGATGGGTATGTGTCGTTATACGTTTGTCCAAACTCATAGAGTGAAACCTACTGTAAACTATGGACTTGGGTGATAGTGATGTGTCAGTGTGGTGGGGGATGTAAGTAGTAAGGGAATGCAGGTGTGGGGGCAGGGACTGTATAGGAAATCTCTGGACCTTCCCCCTTAATCTTGCGTTGAGCCTCAAACTTCTCTAAAAAAATGAAGTCTTTACCAAAGTTAATTAATTTAAATAAGTGGGAAGAAAAGTCACAGAGAGACATTGCATGGGGAAATGAAAACTGATTTGCTGCAAAGGTGCTCTGAATGGAGGGCCCCAGCTGGAAAATGTCCTGGAGACCCCTTCATGCCCACCTCACTTAATTTTGGGGTGCTCACTCCTGAGTGCCTTCCTCCAATCCCTAGCCTAGTCTCATTAGACTGAGCAGAGCTCCGAAAGCCCAGATACTCCCTGCACTCCCCAACACCAAACACAGTTTTTATCTGACATCTCTTCTCCCATACACAGGAAACTGCTTTGTGATGAGAGACAGTGACAGGCACATAAGGGTCCAACAAAATCAACCCAAAAATGCAAACTGCATTAGGGTCTGTGTTAAAAATCTCCAGCATCGGGGTGCCTGGGTGGTTCAGTTGGTTAAAGCCTCTGCCTTCGCCTTAGGTCGTGATCCCAGGGTCCTGGGATCGAGCCCCACATCGGGCTCTCTGCTCAGTGGGGAGCCTGCTTCCTCCTCTCTCTCTGCCTGCCTCTCTACCTACTTGTGATCTCTGTCTGTCAAATAAATAAATAAAATCTTTTTTTAAAAAAATCTCCAGCATCGGGACACGTGGGTGGCTCAGTCATTGGGTGTCTGCCTTCGGCTCAGGTCGTGGTCCGGGGGTCCTGGGATCGAGCCCCACGTCGGGCTCCCTGCTCGGTGGGAGGCCTGTTTCTTCCTCTCCCACTTCCCCTGCTTGTGTTCCCTCTCTCACTGTCTCTCTCTGTGTGTCAAATAAGTGAATAAAATCTTAAAAAAAAAATCTCCAGCATCACAGCACCTTAAGCCTGTGGGAAATGACATGTATTTTTAAGAGCCTTGGGAAATTTTTTCATCCTTTTTAATTCTGATAATGGCCAGTGAAACCCACTCTCAGAGCAATGGTCCTAGCCAAGCACATGCTGCTGAGCTCAAAAGCGAACAATAACCTGCAAAACTTTTATGTGGGAACCACCAGTCGGGCTCTGGTCCAGGTCATGAGGAGGCAAACGCACCTGGCTTTTCCTGCCCATTTGGCCTGCTGGTTGGGGAAGGGATGGGCACTTTTGATGAGTGTACAAAAGATATATTTAAGAATGAAGGAAAAGATTCAAGGATTTTTTTTTTCTGACTTGCCCACCAATTGGGGCTTTTGGCAAGGCACTTAAGTTTCCTGGGTCTCAGTTTTCCCATCTGTAAAATAGTAACTATTGTTACCCACCCATACCCAGTAACTATGTTACCCACCCTTCCTGGCTGGCTGGGTCACCTTGTAGATCTGAGGGAATAATGTGTGGGTGACTATGTTTAATTTTCTAAGTGTTATACAGATGCAAGGAAGTATTCTCAGGGGACAAACACTTACAATGGGATCCTGGCCAAGGGAGGCCACACGAGAAGAGGCATATTTTCTCATGTTCTTTGTGTTTGTGGCTGGGCTCCAAAGCCCGCGGTCCACACCAAGAGCTCTGTCCCTTGAAAAAGCTTCCTCTGAATCCTCATGGTCCTTGTGTGCCAAGAAGTGGCTTATCCACATCACTGAAGCTTCACTGTTCTCTGAATATGCCCAGCAATGCAAACCATCTCTTGTCTGTCTATGCACTTAGCAGTTTACAGGCCTGCCTCACACCGTGGCTCATCCCCAGAGCAGAGTAAGAGAGGCAGCCCAGTGGAATGAGTGAGCGCATGGGTTGTAAAACTGAGCTCCTCGGTACATTGTAGCTCTGACACTGGCTGGCTGGGTAGCCTTAGACGAGTCACAAACTCTCCTAACCCAGTTTCCTCATTTATAAAATAAAGATGCAAAATAAAATAGTACCTACTTCGCAGCATTGGTGGGAAGATTAATTAAGTCAATATGTGTACACACTTAGAGTGGTGTCTGGCACTTAGCAAGTGCCTGATGAATGTTTGTTATTGTTATCTTTGTGCAGTGTGGAGTGTGTTATCCCTATTTTAGCCAATGGTAGAGTGGACCATAACTGGGACCCTTGATCTAAGAAAAGTCATCCTATGAAAATGAGTGCACCCATGGAATGGAGGAAAGTATTTTTGAGCCATATATTTGATGAGGAATTAATATCCAGAATATATAAAGAGCTCCTATAACTCAACAACAAAAACCAAACAGCCCAATTTTTACAAAGGGGCGAAGGACTTGAGTAGCAAGATGCCCTTCAACAGACGAATGGATAAAGAAGATGTGGTCCATATACACTATGGAGTATTATGCCTCCATCAGAAAGGATGAATACCAGACTTTTGTAGCAACATGGACGGGACTGGAAGAGATTATGCTGAGTGAAATAACTCAAGCAGAGAGAGTCAATTATCATATGGTTTCACTTATTTGTGGAGCATAACA
>PISX010011943.1:0-62726 GCA_004024625.1 Mellivora capensis | reverse complement strand
TACCTATTTTTAAATTCTGTCTCCTCTCTGGTTCATTTTTCACAGTGTCTTTGGAGACGCTTTCCCTTGACCTTTCCCTCTACGTATATGCCCGGCGAAGAGTCATTGCTCTAAATCAGTAATCTCCCAAATGGGATCCGCAAATCCCTGGGGAAGGAGAAAGATTTTTCTGGAGGGGGTATCAGCATGGAGGATTTCTAAAAGTAGATTACATTTCCAGAAACTTTCTCAATGCAAATTCTTTCCTAAAGCTGATGAGCGTGAGATTGTGCTGGTTCTCCTTTCCTACCTCCCCTCCCTTCTCTCCCCTCCTGAATCTAAAAGCACACTAACGGGAGTGTAAAAGCCTTTGGAATTTGGAAGAAAAAAAAAAAAGGAATAATTTGAGAATGCATTCCCAAGGGAGATCCCTGAGGAGCAAAGCACAGAAAGCTTTCTTTATAATAAATATATCAAATAAGGGTATGTGTGTCTTAATTATTAAACACGGAAAAAAAGACCTGGAAAAAAAATTCTTTATAATAAATATATCAGGGACGCCTGGGTGGCTCAGTTGGTTAAGTGGCTGCCTTCGGCTCAGGTCATGATCCCAGCGTCCTGGGATCGAGTCCCACATTGGGCTCCTTGCTCGGCAGGGAGCCTGCTTCTCCCTCTGCCTCTGCCTGCCACTCTGTCTGCCTGGGCTCGCTCTCTCTCACTCTCTCTCTCTGACAA
The DNA here is from genome assembly GCA_004024625.1 of Mellivora capensis. Taxonomy (NCBI): domain Eukaryota; kingdom Metazoa; phylum Chordata; class Mammalia; order Carnivora; family Mustelidae; genus Mellivora; species Mellivora capensis. The sequence goes on along the minus strand of PISX010011943.1, from coordinate 62,012 downwards.
ATAAATAAATAAAATCTTTAAAAATATATATATCAAATAAGGGTATGTGTGTCTTAATTATTAAACACACAATGAATATATAAATATATAAATTTAAAAAAATGAATATATAAATACATAATGAATATAAAAAAAAATGTCTTATTTTATACTAAATTCACTGCAAATCCCCTGCTTTTCTGACCTATGTACTTTAGATTTAAATCCAGAAGTTAGATGGTTGTTTGAAGACACATGTCAACACTTTTTTTTTTTAATTGAAAACCAAAGTGACCACTTCTGGTTTGCTTGATTCGTTTTATTACGGAGGCTGGTTCTGCACCCATTTGTTTTACAATGGTGGATGTTTCCCAAATACGAAAATCCAAACCTTCCTTTTTTTTTTTTTTTAAGTAGACTGCATGTCCAGCGTGGAGCCCAATGCAGGGCTTGAACTCCCAACCCTGAGATCAAGATCTGAGCTGAGATCAAGAGTTGGACACTTAACGGACTGAGCCACCCAGGTACCCCCATAAGTTCAATGGTTTAATGAAAGTATATTTAAAGCATATACACAATGTGACAAGTCATAGAAGACTGGAACTTTAAAATGATTCAAGTTCACAAAAAATCTTTAATTGTTGGCACGAAAATGTGTGAAAGGTCCATACAGAGCCCATGACTAATCACTTGCATTTCTTCTTACTCGGAGTTTATACACAGGCTAGCTGGAAAGACTAATGTGTGAACTGGGGAGTTCTTTCCATACTGGATGCAAATGATGACTCTTCTCTGTCTAGTGCCTTCAACTAATGGTTAGTGAGCCCCTGCCCAGGCTCTCTTGGAGGTCTAAATTCAATTGACCGAGCTCTGGCAAGACACTTCCAAGGCCTCCATCTCATTCTGCCGATTCAAGAAACACACTCCAGACTTGTGCAAGGGCCACCCATCCACAAGGGGCTGAGCCACTCTTATAACTAAACATTGATCATCTCTGTTATTTCTTTTTTTTTTTATATTTTATTTATTCATTTGAGAGGGAGAACTAGAGAGAGCTGAGCAAGGAGCCTGACATGGGGCTCGATCTCGGGACTCTGAGATGGTGACCTGAGCCAAAGGCAAACGCTTAACCATCTGAGCTACCCAGGTGCCCCGTCTGTTATTTCTAATAGGTCACGATTATTGCATGAGGTGTGAAGCTATACTTGCCATAGGCCCCCTAGCCTGATACAATGGCATCAAAATGACTTTTGATTAAAAAAAAAAAAATCAGTCTACCATAGTTAGTCATCCAGAGGGTGGGTAAACCATGCCAAACATAAATGGGAACTCACCACCCAGGAAAAAGTCAGGAGAGCCCCAGAAGGGAAGTGCCAAGATCCAATGATTTATGGGATTCTGGGTAAGAAATCTTGTTATTGCCATAATGACAGTAATAAACATTCCATACGAGTTAGGAAATAGGAATTCCAGAGAAGTCCTACCAGTGTCTGATATTTACTAAATCGCAAGACTTCGTTCCGACCTGACACGCAAATATGCTGGAGTTGAACGTGGCCTTGACCCTTCCAGACAGAGCAGCCTCAGTGGAGAAAAAGTAGCCAAGTGGCACACAGAGTGAACGGCCCCTTGGTTTGCTAACAGGGCTGCAAGCAAACAGACCCCCGCTCTCAGGGAGGAGTCTGACAGATTCCTCCTAGAGCTTTTTCGAAGCCTGTAACAATTCATCTGTCAAAAAAGTGCATGAATGGGAAAAATCCAGCCTCTGAGCCAAGGACTGTGTTGCAAGTGTCTCGGATTTTTGAGAGGGGGCCAAACACGCCTTTATGGATTGTTTTCACTCTCTTGGCTTTGTAGCACCTCAACCCTAAATACTAGATAACTGTTTTAGAGGTGTAACTCCATTCCAGACACTGACTCACTCAGAGTCTTCAGAGAAATCCAGGCACATTTCTCAACACAGATGGTGCATTTGCATATGTACAACTGGCAGGAGGACACACACATCTTCCTTTTGCTGAGAGCACTTAGCTATGTGAAGACTGCATTTCCCGAACTCCTTACTCCAGTTTCCTCCCCGCGGCTGCTGCCCCCTTCCACCGGACTTTTGCTTCTCCCAATATCTTTATCAGAAGGGCAGGAGGAGTGGAAAGGAAACTGAACTCTAATTCATCAATCTAGCGGCGTATGGTAGCTCCAGGGGGAAAGGCTCATGAGAGAAGGATGGGAAAACCATTGTCGGGATTCGAAGATTATTCGTGGATCTTAATGATTCCTGTTCCTCCCATTTGGGAAGTTCAGGGATGATTAACAGCTGGCTGCTGGTACAGTTCGACGGGGGACAGACTGTCAAACTGGTGGACCCTCCAGGGAATCCCTCCCCTTGACCCCTGACCTGGATCACCTGCATGGGGTTTTCGACCTGATGCTCTGAGCGAGCACTATAAACTATAAATCGCTACTCCCCTCTCTACTTTCTGGGTTGTCTCCAGAAGCGTTAGGTAGGGCTGACTGGGGGCTGGCTAGCCGAGGCTGTGTGAATCTACCCATACGCAAAATTACTTCCAACTCACAGATCAGCAACCTGCTAACTCGAGGACTTGCCTGCAGTAACAGGTGCTGGTCAGGAGAAGGTCGTGGCATGGAATGTGAGGGCCTCTGAATACTGAGGAAGTATTGCCAAGGATGCGAGCTGGAAGGTTTCCGGAAGGATTTTATTAAAAAAAATAATAATAAAATAAAAGCGGGAGGTGGGGAGGGGGAGGAAAAACAGACTGAAGAAGGGAGCAGCAGCTGGTTGGAAATAAACTGTAAAACATCTGTAGCACACGACCAGAATTCTCTAAGTATGAGCTTGAACTTTTAAAGGGACCTCAACGTTCAGAAACGACACCCCAACTGCACAGCAACCGACGACACACCAAAGGCAACCAATCCTTTGAAGCGCTCCCGGCAGAAAGGAAGAAAGGTGCACCGAGACGTGCTCTCACGCGGTGGGGTCCGTGGTCCCGGCAGCCACTTGGCTGCATCAGGCCACGCGGAAGGGACAACTCAGAGAAAGCCCAGCTCTAGGGCAGTGCCATCTTATCGTGGATGGAGTTTAAAGAACCAGACGCACAGGGACCTGCTCTCCCGCCGCTGGGAAGCCTGCACGGCTGCCTCACGCATCTTCAGGACTCTTTGGGGGCACGTCAGACAGCAAAAGAGCAAACAAACTTTCTGCACAGTTTCTCTGGCTTCATTTGCCTCACTGCAAGAGAGTTCAGAGATTTTTTTTTCTTTTTCAAATCAAGGTTCAAGGGTCTAAGTAGCTCAATTTATTTTTCAGTAACTAAGTTACCAGAAACTTGTAGCGTGGCTGTATTTATTTTCTGAAGGAGGCTCCAAGTTGGCAAAAAGGGTCCTTGGAAGGACATATTTCTTCACGTTCTCTTGATCTCAGTGTGTGAAGATTTGCTTAACAGCTGTTTTATGTACAAGTGTTTTTTCAGCCATGTCCTCCCTCTCCATAAACAGACTTTTTTCAGGCAAAAGAAGTCTGCGAGACACAACAAAATTCTCGGCTGCTCTCCGTGCTTCCTCCAGCAGCAGACGAAGTAAGAGTTTAAGAAGATCGTCACGTTACATGCCTCCGTTTACTCCTTTAACAGCTGAAGGTGGGATGTGTTGGAAACAAAGATGCTCCTTCTCCTATGTCAGCTAGGGAGGCCTTTCCAGGCTCATCGTCACTCAAAAGGCAATTGTGACGTAAAATCATAAGAAACACCAATTTTACTAAGTGCTCGGCAATTCTGAATCTCAAACAGGAAGCTGTTTACCAGGGAGGCTAGTGACCAGGAGTCAAAGTTGTGACGCATACAAAGAAATGAAGAGAAACAAGTAAACTAACCATCCTTTGAGATATATATCTATATATAATATATTTAGGTATATATATTATATATATATATATATTTGTTTTTAATTACAGTAATAATTCTTTGCATTTTTAAAACATCATTTATTTGAAGAGTGCCAAACTCAGTAAATCCAGGCTTTTCTCCCTCGGCAGCATTGCGGGTGGGAGACAAGCACTGTTTTTGTCAATACTGAAAAATGGACCATCACAGACAGCTATCTGGTATACCATCATGCTCTTAACCACCAGTCTTCCTCTGGCTGTCTAGAACAGGTGTCTAGGGAGGAAATCCGTTCTCTCTGGAATTCATCTCAACGTTCTCGTCTCCATGACTACTCTTGTTGGTTCGCCAGTAAAGTTTTAGCCATCCCTTGCTAAGTAGGTGGCCAGTGGTTCTAGGGGGACTTCCCTTTCCAGGACTGAAAAGTTCACCTCAGACTGTGAGAAACACAAACCCTCATACCTTCCTCACTACACTCCGGGCCCCTGGGAAGGAGGAAGGGGCTGTGGGACCGGCAGTCCAAGGAAGGAAGTAGCCCATCTCTGTGGAGACAACTGGTCCCTCCTTCCCTCAGCGGCTTCTATAAGCTCAGGGTTAGCAACCTACTGAGAAGTAAGAGGCTTTCTTACACTCCTTCCAAGATCAACTTCCTGCACTTCCTTCTCTTTTGTGTTTGATCTTCTGCCACGCTTGTGTCAAATACTATCATCCACAGTTCAAAGGATTTTGTAAGAAAAAGTGAATTTTGCCAAATGTGTTAATTTAAAAAAAAAAACAAACTATAGAGAAAATATTTGTGTTGAGGCATGATGAATGTAAAAAAAAATATTCTGACATAGAATAGCTTTATTTCATAACACTCATGATAACAACCTGACCGCTTTATTATGACATGATTTGAACATACAGATGTATATCGGTCAAGTTATACTTGAAGACAGTCAATTAACTTGTTTTAAAATAAACTGTCACTAAAGATTACTGACTTTCACATTGCTTAAAAAATAAGATGAATTTAGATAAGGGGGAGGTGCAAGAGGATGAATCACACATTTAATGATGAAATGCAAAAAAGTGTCGATAATCGCAAAGGGAAACTGAAGGAGGAAAGAGCACTGTAGGTTTCTATGTGCAATACAGAATGTAAGGGTTAGCTATAATGGCACCTTCACTTTTTAAATATAAAAAATGATTGACCCAAATTGCCAAAGGGTGTTTATGTCCACCTACCAGATAATTTAAAAAATACTGAATTTAAAAAAGATTAGGAAGAACGAAAATCAAAAGGAACCGTTTATGTACAAGTGTTTTTTCAGCCATGTAAAAAAATTTTCCCCATGTAAAAAAATAAATGGCAGGGGCGCCTGGGTGGCTCAGTGGGTTAAAGCCTCTGCCTTCAGCTCAGGTCATGATCCCAGGGTCCTGGGATTGAGCCCCGCACTGGGCTCTCTGCTCTGCAGGGAGCCTGCTTCCTCCTCTCTCTCTGCCTGCCTCTCTGCCTACTTGTGATCTCTGTCAAATAAATAGATAAAATATTTAAAAAAAAATAAATGGCAAAGAGAAATCAAATGAAAATTGGAGCATTTCAGACCAGAAAAATGGAGCCTTAAAAAGAGTCCAATAAAAATATACAACAGCATAGAGGATGAGAACATCAACTGTTTTGAGAACTTCACATGTTATCTCATTTAATTTTCACAACCATCTCATGAGAAAGATATTTTCATTTCAGATGCGCAATCATCTGTTCTCTTCCTTGGAGTGTCAACCACTCCCTCTCAACCAGATCCTTCCCAGGGACTATTTAAACATATCAAATCTCTGCCTGGCATAGCCTCACACACACTCCCAACCTCTCTAGTGCACACCTAGTCTCCCTCTTCCCCTTTCACAAGCCAGACTACATGAGAGTTGTCTCAACTCTAGGTGTGCCCTTCCTAACCTCTTATTCTTACCCTTGCCCATCCCAAAGTGACTTCTGCCTTGATCTCTCCATCAAGTGAATCTCAATAGTCCATGACCTGCACGTTGCAAATTTCAATGGACAATTTTAAGTTCTCACACTGATCTTCAGCAATACTGCAAACTGTTAGTCACCCCCTCCTCCTCAATACATCTTCTCAATGCTCCCGGTTTGATCCTACACAGCCACTTTTGTAGGTTCTATCCTGATCCCTCTTCTCTCTCACTCATCACTCTTCCCCTGGCTGAGGGCATCAATGCCCACTGCTTCAGTTACCCTGCATCACTCATGGTACCAAGTCCTATCCCCACTCTGCATCTCTCCTTCTGACTTCATAGAAGCCAATGAGCTCTCAACAATTTCTCTCGGAGAACTCAAAGAGCCCTCAAAACCCAACATGACCACGACCCAAACTATAATCTATCCCCCACCAAACCAGTGTTCCAGATTTCCCTGTTGCTGTGAGCGACACTCCCTCCGCCCAGGTCTGCAACTTAGAACTATGTGTCACCCTCCGTGCCTCCCTCCCGCTCACTCCTTCCTGTCTTATCTATTACCAGATCCTATATCCTAAATCTCTCAAATCCACCCATTTCTCTCCAACTCCACTATCATTCAAGCCCCCTCCTCTCAACCCAGCTGCTAAAATCTCTCACCCCCTCCATTCTGTCTGTTCTCTGCACCAAACCGCAGTGATCTTTTCTCAAATACATATTTGACCAAGTCGGCCCCCCACCTCTAGTGGCTCAAAACCTTTCCCACTGCTCTTGCAATAAAGGTTAAAGTCCCAGACACAGCCTGTAAGGCCTTGCACCTTTCGGTCCTTCCAAAGAGCCACACACCCTGCTGATACAGCCTCTGGCCAAGCACCATTTCTTCCAGGCTAGCGTCCCAGAACTCCCAGGTTTGCTTAACGGCTTTTACTCCTTTGGAAGCACTTAACCTCAGTTTATTATCATACTCATTCCTAAAATTACTTGGTTGATACTTATGTCGTTTTTTTTTATTTAATTGAATCTCCACGCACAGTTCGTAGCACTCGATGCGCTGTTGTTAAATGGGCAGATGAACAAAGGAGAGACTCCTTTAAATGCCGTGCTAACTCAGCAGGTGACCGAAAAGTCGGATTCAGAGGCAGGTCTATCAAATGCTAAAGGTCATGCTCTATGAAGGTCGTCCGCTCTACACCATCCTGCCTCCTGCAGCCAGTGCTCACCGTGGGCTTACTGAGCCTGAATCCATACAAATACATTAAAAATGGGCTAACTCACAGAGTCTTGGTCCACATCGCTAAGGGGCAGGCCTTGAGGTTGGCAGAGAGAGCAATGCGACAGGTGTGAAGGCAGGTGGCTGTGGGCACTTGCTGGCTACGTGAGCCACAGCCCGTGACTCTTTCTGTGCCCTGGTTTCCTCATCTGTGAAGTAGTAACGAGAGTAAGGACAGGACTCTGGTGGGAATTAAACAGAAGCAGTTTCTTGACTACCGAATGCTGGGCATTCAACGAGAGGGGGCCAGAAGCAGCAGTGGAAGGCGCTTTAATGATAATGTTAAGGCAAATAAAGACAGTCACATAGTGCATTATACTGTTTGGATTAGAAAGTTGCTAAGAGGTGCGGGTTAACAAACACAGTCTCACATTTAACAAATATCCATTGATCACTCACTAAGCAGAAGCTATTTGGAATAAAAAAGGATTTAGATTAATGCAAGGATGAAGGAAAACTAAGAGCATGAAGGGTCTTACTTTTTAAAAGGCATTAAAAATGCCGTCGCCGTGGGTGAGCCGTCTGGTCCCAGCAACACGCACCAGGAGATGGGAAGTTAAATCGGTCACAGAAACTCAAGGGTGAGAACATCTCGATTCCCCAGAATAAGTCATGACAAATTAGTACTACAGTTAAGTAAAAGCAGCACAGAAATAGATTACTGGGTGTGTGCACTATCTAGATCCTACCTAATTCAAACACCCACTTAGCCACATACAGCCTATGAAGTAAGGTAGAATGAGGTGAACCAGAGAAGCAGACTGGTTTCCCGACGGCAGCCTGTGGTTTCAGGGCGGAAAGACCATCCGCACCCAAACACACTCACCAGATGCCACAAAAAGACACAGCGAGCACCAAGGAGCTACCAGAAAGGGCTGTTTTCTCATCGATCCCTTCTTGACCTCAGATGGCACCTCCTCGCGATTTAAGCATCCTTCCCCACTTTGGTGTCCCCATCTCTAAAATGGGGGAGGATGAAGTGAAATCCTGCAGCTGGGAACCCTGTGGAGAGCAGGGAGCTCTACGGAAGAGTAATAACCTTTTTGTTAGCACTGTTAGTAAGTACACTATTTGTAAATTGAAAGCGCCTGAGAGATGCAATCCGCCCAGATGAGGCATGGAGGCAGTAACCTGAGCATCCCCTAGAGGGCAGCACGGCGGGAACCTGGCACTGTGGCCACCACCCAGGAGCACTGCGTCAGGTTGCTCTGTGCCCACCACAACCACCTGCAGGGCTGTAACCTCGGTCTTAGGGCAAGCACTTGGGTTCTCCTGCCCAGCTCCACAGGGAGACCCACAGGGATCCAGAAATTGCCAAGATAATACGTCCACCAGCCTCCGGGTAAGGAATTAACTGCTCCCCAAGAAGCAGAGTTATGGTGCGCCTAATCAGTACATGAAAATCAGAAATTATATGAACGTCTACATGTTTGAGGCACTGGTCTATGAGCTTGGGAGAAAACTCAACAGTTGGGCAGCACCTGCCCTCAGAACGTTTATCATCTTGTTGGAGAAACAAGACACGAATAGAGAAGGCAATCCACGAGGAGAGATGGCTGCATACCAAATGAGCACCGGAGCTACCAGAACTAAGTAAGAGCCAGTGCTCTTCTGAAGGGAGGGCATGGGATCGTGGCTGAATGGCATCAGGGGGAAGAGTTCCAGCATCCCAGCCTCAAAACCAAGCTCTACTCCTGACTCCGTGAATCTGGGAAGTTGCTTCAGAGAACTGAACTCTAGGGAAACAGTGGGGGTTAAATCGAAATCCTCTCAAACTCTTTCCTAGCTCTAAAAACCCAAGACGCTAAGCGTCACTTCCAATTTCTCTACTTCTTTCAAGTTTTCCCTGTTACTCATTTTCAGAAATGTACCAGTGTACAGCCACAGAAACAATGTCTAGGAAGCAGCTCCCTTCTGCTCATTTTGAAGGAGGCAGAAACTTGCAGTGGTCTAGGGATGGGGTTTGGAGTCAGACACCCCTGACTGCTTACTGAGCTCCGCTGTGGCTGGCTATGCAACTCCGAGCCGGGCGCTGCATGCTAGGCTTCTGGAAAGCCTCAGTCTCCTTCGCTCTAAAATGGGGATGACATCAACTATGTCACGGGTTGTTGTGGAAATCGAATCAGAACTTTTAAATAACAGAGTACAATGTTTGGTGCATTATACTCAAAACACGCTGGCTGTTAACAACGTTTCTGGTTTACTGTTACATTTCCCTATGATGCGCATTTGTCCCATGGTCCCCCACTGCTTTGAGATGAGGGCACCTAAACGATAAGACGAGTCTCCTGTAACACACCTCTCCCAACAAAGCTTTATACTGTGCTCGGAAGGTCGGTTTCACAGTCGGTAAACAGTTACAGGAAAGAATTTCCAAAAGGCACAGTGGCGGACTCCAGCGAGATGCACCTCTGCATGGGAGGGCGTAACCAGGCTTCTGAACTAACAGGTAATGTTCCTTATATAAAAGTTTTTAGCGCTCATTTCGGGAAGGAGGAAAAGCAGAAGGCACTGCTATCACTAACGTTCGGGAAGCCAAAGAAAACGCTCATGTATACAGTCGTGTCTCGGGCCGGGGCCCCAAAGAGGGCGGGTAGGCTGGAGTCACTGCCGTGCAGTCAAGCAAGCAAGCCCCGAGAAAGGTCACTCCGCTAGTGGTTCCAGCTCTAAATATAAAGGTATGTTTGCCCAGAGTACTAATTTGGTAGTTCTCATGTGTTTACCAGGGTTTTAGGCTTTACTTGCAGCTTTTTATCCCCTGTTTATTAAAAAAAAATAACGATTCCAGAAAGATACAGTCTTCATTAGGTTTCTGTGTTGGTTCTGTTTTAATATTGGCCCAAGGTCCTCCTCCTCATCCTGGCTTCTCTCTCCTGCCTAACCCTCCCCAAACCTGCGAACGCCAGAAGTCTTCTAAGAAACAAGGCACTTCCTGTTCTGGCTTCAGGGGAGCCTGATCAACTCTATCTCCCGTGTTCCAGTCCAGGCACTGGAGCAAGACAGGGCATTCCATCTGACACAGAGTCACTCCGGGTGAGCTTTAACGTGCTTTAAAGAAACACTCTTATAAAGCAAGTATTCATGTATTACTTGTGTAATTTTAAAAACCACAAAGTGTAAAACCGTCTCCAGTCCGCTCGCTCCTAACTTGCTGGCTGCCTAGTTGAAGGACTCGTGCATAGGTGTGCGTGTGTGTGTGTGTGTGTGTCTGTGCAGTGCTCGTGCAGGGTAAGTGTTAATGGTCTGAAGCTGAAGTGTACCCAGGGGCCACCTGCCAGCACCCACAGCAGATCGGGCCAAGCTGGCCAGTGCCTCCACCCTCCCTTCACATTGCCACGTGCCCTGACCCAGAAGATGCCTGCCCGTTCTGAGGACAACCTTCTCGGGTGTGAGACACCCTTCCTTGATCGGGGCATAGTAAATGCTCCACTTCCCTGCTGGACCCCTCAGGGCAGTCTGTCACTGAGAAAGCTAAGAAGCCATTCCTGGCTCCATAGCATAAAGAGTTTCTGGTTATGACCCTATTGTGGTAACATGGGTGTCTAAACTTTTAAGAAAAACTGTGAAACTAGGTATTCAAGTTGTGACCAGATGAAAAGTAACCAGAATATAGCCTTGAGGGCCTCCCCATACCATTATACACCATAATATAAACTGCATTAACTATATGGGGCTTACACTCTTGTAGTTTGACAACAACCAATAGTAAAGTTGGGGAATGAAAAAATAACAAATTTGGGGGAACAGACCACCTTGAGGAAACAGCCCTACTGAGTTAATGTTTGACCCTGAGGTTCTTCCTCCTGAAAGTCTGGGAATGGACAAGGAGATTCACTGGCTGACTAAAAAAGAAAAGGCTCTTCAGGAACCATCATTTTTTTGGACACAAGAAAGCAGATTACACAAGCAAAGTAGAAAACCAAGCTTTATATTATTTCCTCTGTGAATTTCTCTATTATATCAAAGTTTCAGGGGTATAGCTCAGTGGTAGACCAGTTGACGGCAGAGTTTCTATAAAAGTCTCTTTTATAAAGATGTAGTGAAAAGAAGGGCCATCTGTACCCCAATGTTCATAGTGGCAATGTCCACAGTCGCCAAACTGTGAAAAGAGCCAAGATGCCCTTCAACGGACAAATGGCTAAAGAAGATGTGGTCCATACGTACAATGGAGTATTATGCCTCCATCAGAAAGGATGAATACCCAATTTTTGTGTCAACATGGATGGAACTGGAAGAGATTATGCTGAGTGAAATAAGCAGAGAGAGTCAATTATCATATGGTTTCACTTACTTGTGGAGCATAAGGAATAACATGGAGGACATGGGGAGATGGAGAGGAAAAGTAAGTTGGGGAAAATCTGAGGGGGGACAAACCATGAGAGACTATGGACTCTGAGAAACAAACTGAGGGTTCTGTGGGGGAGGAGGGTTGGGTGAGCCTGGTGGTGGGTATTAAGGAGGGCACACATTGCATGGAGCACTGGGTGTGATGCATAAACAATGAATTTTGGAACACTGAAAAAAATTAAATTAAAAAATTTTTTAAAAAGTCTCTTTTAAATGTTTCATCCTGTTCCAGATAAGGCTCTTGGACAAAGCGGGGGGGGGGGGGGGAGCAGTGTGAGAAGTTCTGTCAATGTCTTCATATATAACTTAGGCAAGTATCTCAATGACTAAATTTCTTATTTTAGCTCTCAATTGTTTAACCAAGTTGGGAACCACTCCTCAAAATTATTTATTCCTGCCCTTGGTTATATAACAGATTAGAGGCATTGATTGATGCTTTAATATTTTTAAAGGCTTCCAGGCTTTGGATTTAAATTGGGACATTGGCTCCATAGATGCTGGACTTGCCAGCCTCCAAAATTATACAAGCCAACTCCTTATAATAAATCCATCTCTATACACAACAAACACACACACACACCCTATTGGCGCTGCTTTTCTAGACAACCCTGACTAATACAAACTCCAAATCTCCACCATTCCAAAATATTATAATTGGAATTACACATTCAATGTTTCTCACTGCCTCTCTCCCCCACCCAAATTCTAAGAGTAATTGGACACACCTGGCTCCTTCCTTCTTCTAGTTTTTGTAGTCCTAGAGCTAGTGTCCCTGGGGAGGCCAGGGAGGCAGGGGTGGTGGGGGGCTCAGTGTTTTTAAACAAAAATACTACATGTTTTAGAATTTCATAATGCAGTTTAATGTGAGAAGACAAAGTCTTGCAGTAAAAGTGTCTTTTAAACTGTTTGGAATCCCTTTTTAAAAAAGAAAATATAGGGTTGCCTGGGTGGTGCAGTCGGTTGAGCATCTGACTCTTGGTTTTGGCTCAGGCCGTGTTCTCAGGTCGTAAGATCAAGTCCCGTATTGGGCTCTGTGCTGGGTGTGGAGCCTGCTTGAGATTTTCTCTCTCCCTCTGCCCCTCCCTGCCACATGCTTCCCCTCCCTGCCACATACTCCCTCTCTCTAAAATAAATAAGTCTTAAAAAATATATATGTCTGTTAACACCACAGCAGCTCTTCAGCACAACACTTTTAAAAACAGCAAATTGGAATAACTGTTAAGGCCCCATACAGTGGCATCTCTTCCCACCTGCCATCCTGGTAATGCAGACACCAGGTGACTCCATCGTGATTCACCTAGGTGGTCAGAAGGAGGAAGGACATGGCTCAACTCTTACTGAGATCATTGGTATGAAGTTGGCATCCTCTAATTATTCCTGGCACCTCTCTTTGGTTCTAAAACAGCAACAATGCCCAACTTCCTCCTCCTGACTTCAATTCCCTCCAGCTGCCCTTTGCTTCCAATTGAATCTAAACTCACCTAAAGTATCCAGGATAATTTATCCTTGACCCCCATTAGGACAGGCCTGCTGGTCAGACCTGGTATTTATCCTCTGCCTCCATGGGGCTTTGTCCATCTCTTATCCCCTAGCACAGTGACTAAGCACATAAAAAGCACGCATGTGTTCACTCATATGTGATTTAAGCAACAAAATGAACCAAGGAAAAAAGGCACGCACACACACGCACACACACACACGCACACACACACACGCACACACACCAGACTTCTAACTCTAGAGAAAAAACTGGTGGTTACCAGAAAAGAGGTGGCTGGAATGGGTGAAACAGGGGATAGGGATTAAGAATACATTTATCTTGATGAGCACTGAGTAATGTACAGAATTACCAAATCACTACTTTGTACCCCTGAAACTAAGAGAACACTGTAAACTATACTGGAATTTTAAAAATAAGTGAAAATTTTAAATAATGGCCAAGTAGCAAATGGGAGGAAACATTAGCAACAGGTTTTTTTTTTATTATTACATATAATGTATTATTTGCCCCAGGGGTACAGGTCTGTGAATCATCAGGCTTACACACTTCACAGCATTCACCATAGCACATACCCTCCCCAGTGTCCATAACCCCATCACCTTCTCCCGACCCCCACCTCCAAGCCAGCAACTCTCAGTTTGTTTCCTGAGATTAAGAGTCTCTTATGGTTCGTCTCCCTTTCTGGTTTCATCATGTTTCATTTTTCCCTCCCTACCCTTATGATCCTCTACGTTTTTTCTCAAATTCCTCACTATCAGTGAGATCATATGTTAATTCTTTCTCTGACTTATTTCACTTAGCATAATGCCCTCTAGATCCATTCACATTGAGCAACAGCTAATTTTTAAAAGAACCTAATAAACATTTGTAGAATATGTTAATGAATTAATAAGAGTACAAAGCCGCACTTGAACTCCTGGAGATTCCCTCCAGTGTTTGAACTTAACTCTGACTCAGCCTCGGTTCATGACCAGAAGGAATGACAGCCTCCTAGGATCTGCGGAACGCAGAGAGGCTCACCGTGCAGTATACCAGGAGGGCGAAGTGGCAGACTTAGGCCAATTTAAACACCTCTGAGGGAGGCCTCTTCTCGTCACCAGACTTGGGACCGGGGACCTCAGGACAATCTGAACTCAGTGGTCCCAGGGGTGCATCCCATCTACCCTGTGCAACGGATCTGCCCTCAGCTGTCCCAGAATCAATCGGGCAACCAATGCCATGGGGGCGGGGGGCAGCCACGAGGGCCAGGAATAAATTACAGATTGAAACCCTGGAAGCCAGGACTCCAGAATTATCCATCCAATCCCTGTCGCTGTACAAACGAGAAAGTCAAGGCCAGAAGCTGTTAAACAACTCACTGAAAGTTGAAGACCTCGGAGACAGGACTTACATCCAACTCTTCTGGTTCCCTGTCCACTGTTTCCTCCACCACCACCCTGCTTGGGCCTTGCTCAAAGCCTTAAACCTGTCACAAAAGCTTTTAACACAAATGTTTTGAAATTGTTTTAAGACATTCTTGGAAACATCTGCTTACATTCTTTCAAGCTGTCGGCGAATCCAGAACAGAACAGCGGCAGAACCCGTGCACGCTCCACCCGACCGCAGCCCGTGAGGGGACGGACCCTTCCTGTCCTGCTGCGGCTAGCCATCGCCGTGAGGCCATCAGAGCCACCGCTGCTCAGTGATAGCAGCACCGCACTCGCCCAGGGCTGCATATAAAATCATCACAGAAGCATGTTGCTCCAAAGAGTGGTGCCACCAGTGGGGTCTTAGGGAGACGAGGTAGCAGGAACGTGGCATCCCTGAGGGAGGACTGGCCTTGCTACTCCTTTTTTTAAAAAATATTTTATTTATTTATTAGATAGAGAGCACAAGTAGGCAGAGCAGCAAGCAGAGGGAGAGGGGGAAGCAGACTTCCTGCTGAGCAGGGAGCCCCATTCAGGACTTGATCCCAGGACCCCGGGATCATGACCTGAGCCAAAGGCAGCCGCCTAACCCACTGAGCCACCTAGGTGTCCCTGGCATTGCTAATTCTATGTGTTTGTCACATAAGCATACACCCAAACTCAGCAAGATGCCAAGCCCAGGTTCCTTAGACAGATTTTCTTTCTTTTCCTACTACTCTGGAACTCTTTTGCTTTTGGTGGGAGAGATGGAAAAGGAAGATCCAGACTTCAGGTTGCTGTGGCAAAACATGCATATAATGTTATGAATTCTTTCATCCAGTTAGTTCAAAGCATGGGACAGACAAGACTTCAAGCTTTTGTGAAAGTCTATACTTATCTCAAACTAAAAAGTTAGAAAATAAGATCAAAAAGAGAAGAATGAAAGAGGACAGGAAGAAAGGAGGGGAGGAGGGAAGGTGGAAACCAGCATCTGAGACACCCAGGAGGTCTTGCTTGCTTTGCAGTCCAAGCAGGGAGAGTACTGGGGTTCCGCCCTGCAGGGACTTGTCCACACGGTCCGGGTGCTGTTGTGGTAACACAAGCCAACAGAGCGACTTGGAACAGAAAGGAACTTGACTCAGGCAAGCAGGGGCTTATAAAATCATGGAGGACCTGAAGGTGCAGGCCCTGGGCTGGGTCTCTAAGAATGAAGCCTAGAACACCACCCCAGAACTGGCCTGCCAGGGAGTGGTCAGCAGGACAGTCGGAAAGCCACGGCTCCAGGCTGGCTCCAAGACCATACACCATCTCAGCGCCCCAACCCTGGAGAAACAGGAAGCTGCTGCAGGGGTGCACCAGGCTTGCAGGCTCTGCACTGCCCAGCAGATGAGGAGCTCAGGCACCTGCCTCTCCCTCTCAAGTTGATTCCAACTTCAACTCCCCCACGGGACATCTGACTGGGGAGTAAAATCGCATGTAGAGCTGGACCGGGCTGCCCTGGGTCCCCCAGGCTCTAGAGCCCAGCCGGGCACACCAAGAGGAGCACAGAGCAGCCCATCCCACATCCACCTGCTGGAGAAAGCCCTCCTTCCACAGAGCAAATACGTCAGCAGGCTGGGGCTAGAGGGCGAGTTCATCATCACTCTGCATCACCTCTTTCTAGAGGACCCCGAGCTCAAGCCTGAGCCCTCTTCTGAATGAGCCAAACCTCCACAAAAACAATATGCCCCAAAGAACAAGTTCCAAAGAAGACAACGATGGCCAACAGACTCATGGGAAGGTGCTCAGGGTCACTGCTTTTCAGGGAAATGTAAATCAAAGCCACCATACCACCTCACACCGGTTAGAATGGCTATTGTGCGGACACACAAGAGACAGCAAGTGTTGGCCAGGATGTGGACAAGAGGGAACCCTCGTGCCCTGTGGGGGGGATGCAAACTGGTACAGCCACGGTGCAAAACAGTATGGGGGTGCGTCAAAGAAGTTAGAGGCAGAACTACCCTAGGATCCTGCGACCCCACTTCTGGGTATTTATCTGAAGGAAACAAAAACACCAACTCAAAAAGAAAATTGCACCCCCATATCCATTGCACATTCCTTACAGTAGTCAAGACATAGAAACGACCTAAGCACCCATCAACGAACCAATGGATAAAGATTACGTGTGCGCGCGCACGTACACACACACACACACACACACACACACACACACACGCTGGAACATTACTCAGCCACAAAAAGAACGCAATCCTGCCATTTGCAACAACATGGATGAGCCTGGAGGGCATTATGCTAAGTGGAAAAAGTCCAAAAAGACAAATATTCTACCATCTCACCTACGCAAAGAATCTAAAAAGAAAAACAAGACTGAATTCATAGACACAGAGAACAAACTGGTGGTTGCCAGAGGCAGGAAGGGGTGAAGGGTCGAGAGGGGGGAAGGGGCCCAACAGGTACCCACTTCCAGCTACGAGACAAGTAAATCCTGGGGATGTGGCGCACAGCAAGGTGACTGGACGGGCAAAGAGCAGCAGGCACAGAGCAGGGCTTCCCGGACCCCGTGCTGTCGCCCGCCCCCGAGTCAGCGGACAGCCGTAACAGGGTGGCGACACAAGAATCAGGTTGAAATCCCGGCTCGGTCACAGGCAGCCAAGCAGACCTGAGGGAGGTACCACAACCCACAGAGCTTTCGTATCCTAACACTCGGAACCATGAGTCTGGGGCCCCCCGGGGGGTGTTGGAAGAAGGCGCGATGACAAGAGGCCCGAGGCTGCCTGCTGAACGGGGTCTGTGGAAGCGCTCACTCAGCCCTCGTGCTCTGACCAGGCTGTGCTCATACCTGCTGCCGTGTCCTCCCTCTCCCACCGGCACATGCCCAGGGAGGACCAGAGCACACCTGCCGCCCACGGCCCACCTCTCTGGGCTCCTTCCTCTGTCTGCCTATGGTGGCCAAGCACCGTCCCAGCCTGCCGCCCCTCCTCCCAGGGCCCCTTTGGAGCCCGGTGGTTTCTCAACCACAGTGAGTCATAACCAGATGTAAGAAAACACTGGAGTCTGCAAAAGATTCACATTTTTCATGAATGCAGTGAATCAAGGCTATCCCCAGGCTTACTCACCTACTTGAAGGGGAGCCAGCGTGCAGAGGACCCTCACCCCCTCCACGGGCCTGAGGGAGCCACCCAAATCCCAGAGGGGACTGGACGCCGTGGGTGAGACCCCCTGGGCAAAATCCAGGTTCCACCACAAATGGATGTCCACATACCAGCTTGGCTCAAAACTAGCCGTCCCTTGGGCCAGCAAGGCTGGAATGATGTGGGTCCCTCAGGAAATGACAGGGGTAGTGGTTAAAGACATGATGGCTTCTGGCCCTTTCATAGAGTCCCAAGAAATCTTTACCAACGGGTTAATAGGTTGTCGTCCCAGAATTCCAAATAGGCTCACAAAAAGGGTCTCTCCCAGGAAAATGAAGGGATCGGGGAGGGGAGAATCTGTCCCACGAACTCTCGGCCAAAGGAGGATGGCAAACACATGGCCATCCCACACGGTCTCCTCTGGCTGCTTCGGCAAAAGTCACCCGCATATGCTTAGTTTCACCCTTTGTTCACATTTCTCTTCATCCCCCCCGCTTTTTTTAAAAATTTATTCATAAGAGAGAAAGAGAGCACACAGGCAGAGGGAGAAGCAGACTCCCCTGCTGAGCTGGGGATCGATCCCAGGACCCTGAGATCATGACCTGAACCAAAGGCAGATGCTCAATGATCTGAGCCACCCAGGCACCCCAATCCCCCTTCCTTTTTAAGGCTTCGGCTTTAGGGTGATGCTCTTTTGAACATCTGCAAATGCAAGTACGGATCAATGGAATGGATTTACGGTACACACCCCACATACACCCAAACACTGTGAGCCTATGTTGAGGGACCATGCAGGCCTGTGACAAAGTGTGGCTTACCCATCCTTTCCCTGTTCCTGAGCTGGTCTGTAGGGTACCCACCCCCGTGATCTCTGCTTTCCTGTTCCTCCCTAGAACCCTGCCCAATCACACTTGCTAGGAAAATGCTTTGTGATGAATGAACATGATTAATAGATGTCCTCTGTTCTCCTGTTCCTTCCCTAATTCCCTGTGGAATATGGGAAGTGATGTGGCTTTGCCAAAAATGCAATAATCAACAGTAAAAAAGGGCCTATTGGGCTCTGTGCATGGGTGTAAATGGACATGAAGGGCAGGGGAAGCTTTGTGCTGGGGTTTTATGTGCACCCCTTGAAAGCATGAGCAAGTGGAAACCACTGGAACGGTATCAGGAATTAGGTGGGGAAAATTCTATAAAAACAGAATCTAGGTTCTTCTAAGTAGCTTTCTTCTGTAATTTTCCTGTGAACAGCAAATAGGGGCAAAAATGAGGAATCCCCTCCAAGCATCTGGGGAAAAAAGAGAGAGAGAGAGAGAGAGAGAGAGAAAGAGAAAACTGCCTTTGGAAAAGGAAATTTTAAAAATGAACCCATAATGAATCCAATTAAGCCACCAGAAAGAGAAAGATTGGTTCCCAGGCTCGCAAGGCATGAGAGTAATCAGATCAAATGTTCTATAAAATACCTAAAGAAAGAATGTAAGAATGTGCTAATCAGGGGTGGGCAGAAGGGGTGCCTGTCACCTGTTGGTCACTGGATCTTAGAAAATGAGGGCGCCCAGAGATTACAATACACAGGTTCTACCCAAGCTGTGTCCAGAGTTGGGGGAGTGCTGCCCCTGGGACTTCGGGAAAGAATCGCAATTTTAGAAGTCTAATTAACTCTTGCGTTCAAGCTCCCACTGTGCCTGACCACGTCCCGGTTCTAATTTGACTCTTGTGGCATCAGCCCTCCAGGAGAGAACATACCGGCAGGAGGACACAAGTGTTTAGTCCCCCTAGCACTTATCCTCACTGTAAACCAATAAATGGGCATCCCGTGTGAAATTTGGCTGGCTCCGGCCCCCACCTACAAGGAGACAAAATGCTCCACTAACTGTCTGCATTCGTCTGGCCCTCCCAGGGGTTCTATTCTGCTCATAAGTTCATTACCGGCAGAATGGGCTGTGAGCCTTTACAACGATGGGTCAGGCTCTATCTTGACGGAGGAAAACAATCCCTGATGGGGGCACTCTGACCATGAGACAGCAAGAAAAAGGACACACAGGTACACACCTCTGCTAGGAATAAGGACAACCAAATGGAGGGTGTCTCTGTTATTGGGAGGCCTCTCTGTGGACGTGGGACCTGGATGTGGTTGGTGATGCAAGGGCAGGGTGGGAGGGCACTAGCAAAAATAGAGGAAGCTGGCTGTGCAGTTCCCAGGGCGGATCCTAAGGTGAGGAGATGGCGAGGGGGTTACTAAGGCCAGCAATGTCCGTGATGCAGACCAAATGACAAGCCCCTTTGAGTAACATCTAAAGGGACCGCTCAGAGAGCACTGCCTGAGGGGCAGTTTCCGGCTCCCCCCTCTCCCGCCACCTCCCCCGCCACCTCCCCACCCCCCACCACACACAGCCTGCTATGCCATCACTCCCTGTGCCCCACCCCCTCGCCGCCCCACCCCAACCCCCCGACCAATGGCTTCCATCAAATCTACTGAGAGGCAAGGCTCCAGGACCAAAAAAAGCATCAAAACACAGACAGACCCCGGGGCTGGGATGTCCGGGCTCCAGGCAGGTCTGGTTCCACCACCTACAGACGGCAGCATCTGATGGGATAAGTTAGGTGAGCTCTCTGCTTCAGCCTCCTCTCTCACAAGTGGGGATAACGTTAGCAACCATCTCAGATGACAACGCCACACTTACAAGGGAGGGGTGATTTCACAGTCAACTTGGTGCAGAAAACCTCAAGGCACAGCAGCAGCACCGCACCCCACCGCACCCCACCGGGGGCTGCCACGGACAGAACCACACAAACACCGAGGCAGCAGGACGTTTGAAAAGGGCTGAGTGGAGCCTCAGGACAGGCCAGTGCGAAGAGGAAGGAGCTGGTGTTGGTATAATGCCAACACCTGCGTTATGCCCACAGAAATGAACATTTATCAAACATTAATGGGCGTCGGGTACACATCTGTTTTTCCACAGAGCTTTAAAATGTGGCTGACCAGGATGATTTTTAAAAGGATTATGTGGAGGAGAAAGAAAAAGGAAAAAAAAAAAAAAGACACGTAAGAATTGGAGTAGAATCCTTCTCATTATGCAAAGATACTGAATCTCCTCCATGATATCCAGTCTTGCTTTTCCAATGAGACAAAAGGAAATCAACAATGACCTCCCAGAAGTCTACTCAGTTTCAAGAATGCTGAAGGTCAAGGACTCCTGCTGCTAGCCCTGAGCACTGAAGAGACCCTGCTGCCCGTGGCCTCATTTCCAAAGGTGCAGTCACTTGATGAAGGAGGCCTGGGCATCAGGATCTTCAAAGCCCCCCGACTTGATTCATATATGCAGTCAAGCCTGAGAGCCACTGGTATGATGAATTTTAATGTATTTCCACATCGGTGGTTTCTCAAGCTTTCCTAGAAATACAGATAACTGGGATAACTGGTGACCTGGGATAACTGGTGAACATAGATTCCCTGGGTGCCCCCCTCCCTGGGATTTCCGAGTCAGTAAATCCGGGATGGGACTCAGGAATCTGCATGCTTACCAGCCCCTGGGGGTGATGTACATAATGAGGGAGGTTCAGAACACAGGGCGCAACTTTCCAGGGAGGGTGTGGACAATACTGGAAAATCAACAGGGGTGTGAAGAACGACTCTAAGTATACCTATTTATATCCATAAATCCAGGCTCTCCCTCTGAGGTTTTGTGCCAGTCCCAATCTATGTCCAGGACTCAGATGACAGACAAAATGTGGAGGAAAAAAAAAAAATTCCCAGTTCTGCAGATACTCGATCCTTAGTGGGCCACAGGCCCAGAGAGAAGAGAACCAATTGTTACATGTGGTTTCTGTCTTCCCTTAAGGGATCATTTCTTTTCACTATTATTTGAACCAAATCACCAGGACCTAGCATTTAACAATGACGTAAGCTATACACACATCACTGAACACGCACTTAGATATCAAGTCACTTGAAAGTATGTTCAACCACTTAAAAACAGGATGTGGCTTCTTTTTATTTTAAATGTTTTATACTGTATTATTTAAACTGTTCCATGCATTTAAAAAAAAAAAAGGCAGAAGGCTTCCAAGTTCATTCTTTGAGTTCACACTATAAGTGGCTATAGAACCCTGATACCAAAATTAGACGACAGAAAAGTGGAAATATATAGCAGTCTCATTTGACTGTATCCAAAGATCCTAAAATAGTAGCTTATTAGAATAATTATATTACAAAGGTTTATTCCGGGATGCAAGAATGATTCAACAGTAGAAAATCTATTTGCATAAATTGCTACTTTGAAGGATCCCATTGTTGCTATTATATATTTTGTAATAAAATATTTTTAGGATCTCTCAGAAGTCCTAGACAATGAAAGACAAGGAAAAGACAGTTATCAGTATTGGAAAGAAAAATACAAATTTATCTTTATTTGCAAATGGTAATGTGGCCAACCTCAAAAATCCCAGAAAAATCAACCACGTTGCATTGCTTTTCTCATCTGATTTAAATAATTGTAATTATATATTACAGTTTAACAATTATCCTTTCTAAATAGGTTTTCCTGACGTTCCATAACTCTTATGGAAACTACCTTAAGTATTTTCACATGCTTGATCTCTCTGTGACCCTACCAGATAAGTCCTCGGGTTTTAAATTCAAAGGCCAGAAAATGTAGAAAAACTAAAGCCCTGCAGAGGTCGTGGCAAGAGGGATGTGAAGGTCATACACCTGTGCTGAACTTGACTCCCAACTCAACACACCTAATGCATAGCCCATGGTCCTCCCACTCTGCTGCACACTGGAATCTGGGGGGCTATCTCTAACAGAGCCTGATGCCCCAGACAGCAAGGCTGGGTTAGGATCTAGTCTGGGCACAAGGTTTTGTTTTTGTTTGTTTGTTTGTTTTCTCCTAAAGCACTCCTCATGGTTCTAATGCAGGATATAGTTCAGGAACCACTGGCTTGAGCAGTTCTCAGGGTGCTCATCGTTTTTGGCAAACATAGGCTATGAAGAACTGGTCTACAAAATTCTGCATTGCCCTTTCCAACAGTGAGCTCGGTTCCCTTTATGTATAACCACCCTCTCTTCTAATTCAGAAATGACCTGGGACATTTGAGTACTCTGCTTTTGGTTTTGTTTTTCCTGTCTGCATTACTGTACTAACTCTTTACATACTTACAGAGTCTGTTTGGTTTGGGGAGGACATGTGTATTCCTGTAGACCTGTTTAATGTAGTCAATACAATTAAGCTTCTATCAGATTTATTGATTGCCTGCTGTGCAGGTGCTGGGGGGGTGGGTAACAGCAATGAATGAGACTCAATCTCAGCACCAACCCCCCAGCCATATGCACAGTTTACAATATGGAAAAAAGGACACCATTTTTAATTTATAAATTATATAAATATAATTATATAAATTAATTTATAAATTACCATAACATGTAATGGAGCACCATGAACTGTGAGGAGTTCAACAAGAAAGGAACAACTAAAGCATAGCAGGAGATCAAGGGAGAAATATTCCTTTGCACTGCAAAATGCTGAGACAGAAAAAAAGGAGCCAAAGCATGGAGGGGCTATAGAAATATGAAGGAGGAAACTGCCAGACTCCTGAGAAGGACAGAAAGATGGGACAAGGTGATGCAAGGGGCTGTGGTGACGCTTTTCCAGAGGAGCCATGATAATCAGCAAGAACAGGAGGAGAAATAGGAACGGTGAGCACAGGTGACAAGGATCCTGAGGTAAGGCCTCTTCAAGGCAGAAGACCTGGGTTCAGTCCAGGTGACCAGACTGGAAGACAGCTTCAGGAAGCAGAGGTGAAGAACCCAACTCTTTTTTTTTTTTTAAGATTTTATTTATTTATTTGATAGACAGAAATCACAAGCAGGCAGAGAGGCCAGCAGAGAGAGAAAGAGGCGGAAGCAGGCTCCCTGCTTAGCAGAGAGCTCGATGCGGGGTTTGATCCCAGAACCCTGGGATCAGGACCTGAGCCGAAGGCAGAGGCTTAACCCACTGAGCAACCCAGGTGCCCTGAACCCAGATTTTCTTAAGGCTTGTGTTCACAAGAAATTATTTCAAGAGAGCCTAACCAACCTGGGAAAAAGGAAATACCAACCCCAGCTCCCTCTAGCCATCATATCCCACCTAAGCAGAGAAACAACTGAGAAGCCCTGGTGAAGTTCAGAGCGCAGGGACACAGGCTCCCTAAAAGACTGAGACCTAGTCTTAGGACCATAGAACGTGGTGTCCCTGCCCCAACACCTCACCACCACGTTACAGAGGATCTATTTCCTGAAGTTCCTTTTATCCAGTACATCATGTCTGTCTTTCAACAAAAAGTTACAAGGCATACTAAAAGGTCAAAACAAGAAAACACAGTTTGAAGAGACAGAGTGAGTATCAGGATGAGACTCAGGGCTGGGATGTCAGAATGAGGAGACCAGGAAATTAAAATAATTATGACTGTCAGGTACAAAATGTGTGCTGAACACTAACTGTTAAATTTTCACCTAACAAATAAAAAATATTTATTTTGTAATTAGCTTTGTATCCGGAAGAAAAACAGTGAGAACGGAGTTTTCTGAGTATCCCTCCCCCCCAACCTGTGGAATCCGACTCTCCAGGGTGGGACACAGAACTCTACACTCTACAAAGGCCCCTGGGTACCCGAATAATCAAGCAGTTCACAAATAACTGCTCTGTTTCAAAAGAGGCTCAAAGTTTACTGTATCTTCGGTAATAAACACAGTAAGTGTAAAAACATCTTCCAAATACAGATGACCCTCAAACTCAGGTATGAATTATTTGGGTTCACTTATACATGATTTTTTTTTAATAAATATAGTACTGTAAATGTATTTTCTCTTATGATTCTCTGCATTTTTTCTCCAGCTGACTTTATTGTAAGAATATAGTATATAATACGTAAAACATACAAAATATGTGTTAACCAACTGTTTGTTATTATGTTATGTTTATGTTATCAAGTTGATTGGAATTAGTTAAGTAGTTAATTCTTGGAGAAGTCAAAAGTTATACATGGATATTTGACTGCACAGAGAGATGGACACCCCTAACCCCTACATCGTTCAATGGTCCACCTTACTATGCTAGTCTCGTACCCTTTTGGTTTGTTTTTTACTGGGGCATTTCTAATTGTTTAAGGTATCTGATTCTTGTTTTTGTTGGGACTTTAAAAAGTCTTCAAAATGGGACAACAACCTCGCCAATAGGGAAGGGATGGTATCTAAGATATCTTTATATCTGGCACCCGCAAAGTCCCCTGCGTAGAGGAGATGCCATCAAAATACATACTGGTTTTATCTGTGTACATTATTCTAAAAACAGCAAGTCTACATTTAGGCACGAGGTAATAATCTGTCATTACATACCTTCTAATTAATGATTTCTGATCATCTACTTTATTTTGATCATTAAAGTAGATAATAAAACCACTCAAAACCTCAAATGAGATATAATCATCGAAACTCTCCATAGGACTGTCCTTCCTTCTGCTTAAAAAACTAACCAGAAACATACACTCCATACAGGAAGAATCTTCCACTTAAAAAAAAACGTAAATCATAAAGGCATCACACTTACTGCGGCAGTCAGAATGATGGCCGCCCAACAATGCTCATGTCCTAAACCCTGGAATGAGGGAATGTGTTACCCTACAGGGCCAAAGGGATTTCAAGGGTGTGATGAAGTTAAGGGTTTTGAGACGGAGAGGTTATCTCAGATTATCCAGCTGGATCCCAAGTAACCTCAGGGGCCCTCATACAGGAAAGAGGGAGGCAGGAGATGTGACAGAGACCCTATACCACCAGATGTAGTGTAACATGGAGGAAGGGGCTGTAAAGCAAGGAACAAAAGGAGGCCTCTAGAAGCTGAAAGAGGCAAGGAATTATACTTTCCCAACAGCCTCCTGAAGATACAGCACTTGGCTAACAACTTGAAATTGACACAGGGAGCCCCGCACCCAACCACTGACCTAGTATAGAACTCTAAGAGAACAAGCTTGCAGGGACTTGTTACAGCAGCCACATGAAGTCCCTTGTCACCTGCCAGTGTGCACCGAACAAGGCTCAGTGACTTACTGAGAGACCAGGAATCGGGACCTGTCTCCTTGGGAGGGGCCGAGGTTCATGAGGTGAGGAAGGTACTTCGGTTAACAGGTGCTTCTGATGGGTTTACACGCACACAGTTGTCACTATTAGGTGGGATCACAGGGACAGAATTAGCCCAACCGAACTGAGCAACGATTGATCAGCCAAGTGGGTTCTTTTTAGGAAAAGGAGAGGGATTTTTCTTTTTTTTTTCCCAATGATTTTATTTATTTATTTGACAGACAGAGATCACAAGTAGGCAGAGAAGGAGGCAGAGAGAGAAGGGGAAGCAGGCTCCCTGCTTCCCGATGAGCAGAGAGCCCGATGCGGGGGCTCGATCCCAGGACCCTGAGATCATGACCTACGCCGAAGGCAGAGGCTTTAACCCACTGAGCCACCCAGGCGCCCCTTCTTTATTCTCTCAACCTGGAACGGTGAGAGCTGATGCCAGCTGTGCCCCATCCCTCCTACAATCCCGAGAAGAGGTGAAATGACAGAGATGGGTGACTATAATGGGGTTCCCCCACGGGGGTAAGCTAGTGTGGCCCTTTTGAGAGGCAAAGCCCCGAGCCCTGGACATGCCTGTGCCGCCAACCAACTCACTCAACCAGTCCGGAGGGAGATGCAGAAAACAAACGTGGGGGAAATTAGAGGCTTTCAGGTCTAAAGTCTGGCCCATCCCAGGAACGTTTTATCAGCCACCCGTGGTTAGGATGGCAGAATTATAATGAAAGGGAATGAGCTCCACAGGAGTGAGTGAAACGGGGCATTTACTGTGTGCCTTCGACCAAGTCATCAGGAAGGTGCAGGTGAGGGCAAGATTGTCGCCAGAGCCCCAGGGCACAGCCTTTCCCCCGTGGCCCCACAGCAGCAGGGGCTCCGTGCTGGTCTCCACAAAACCAGTCACGAAACACCAAGGGATGGGTCTTAATCCCGGGGAACCGTTAAGGAGAGGACTGCACACGTGTGCAGGAGGGGACTCGCTTATCCCCGTCAAACGTTTTCAAAGTCCAACCCATGCCCCCTCTTTAAAACCAAGAGCCGAGGACAGGAACTCTTTGAAAACCAACAGTGCGGGCTGGAAGAGGAGGGAAGACCGGTGGGGAAGGAGACAACATCCAAACTTCTCACGAGCCTCCCGCCGCTGAGAGGACTTGGTCTCATTACCTGCACACGGTATTTCATAAATGTCTATTAAATAACGGAAGGCATGACTAGCAGCCCTCGAGCTGTCCGTGGCCAAGGTGTCAAGGTCGCCATGCACAAAACAAACCCTCACCCCCACCCCTGGCTTTCCTCTTCCCCACTGCTCCAGCCCCAGCAGTAGGGACGTGCTGGGAGACCAGACCCCAATGTCACCCCGATGCTGCAACCTGACCTCTCTGCCCCCAGTCATCAGAGCCCACAGCCGACCCGAGAAGGGTGGGCCTGGCCCTGTGGCCTGCTGGGCGCACGGGAGAGAGCACATCAGAAGCCTTTGACTGGGCGGCGAGGAACAAACAAAAAAAAAAACCAGGAGTGCGGTCCAAGACTTATGCTTTGCGGGAATAACTTATAAATATCGGCTGCCAGGCCCGCGGACTTCTAACATCTTCTTCTTGAAGCTGCAGAGGATTTTAAAAAATGAGGAAAAGTGGAGGAAGATCAAACTCCCCTGCCATCGCCTCCAGAGGAGGACAGCCCGGGGGCCTGTGTATGAAACAGAGGTTAAATCTGAGGAAAGCAGATGAAATTTCAGAACTCCCTTTTCCCCCAAAGCCTTCCCACACTCATCATTCTAAATACCTTAAGTGCCTCAGCTGAAAACACAGAACCGTCCCTCCTCACACCCAGCTCGTCCTGGAACACAGGGCAGATCCCCCCGCTGCACCCCTGCCAAGGGCCGCCTGTCTCCCCTGCAGCTCTCTGGCAGGACAGCGCCTTTTTTTTTTTCCTTTTTCTTTTTTTCACCATTTCTGAGGACAGAACCTTCGCTCTACAGCTGTGTTTGTTTACGGGACTAGGACTGAACGCAGGACACATGTGCTTGACCCAGAAGTTTCCCCTCCGGTATCTCCCCTCCAGACCATACGATACACCCAGCCTCATGGTCCAGTTGAAATCGGTCATCGGCAAGAGCCAAGGGGGCATGGGGGCGGGGGTGGCGGCGCGCAGCGAGAAGGTTCCCATGGAGGGGGCCTTGTAGTATTTAGTCTACATTCTCGAGAACAAATTTTTCCTTTCAGCAGGGCCAAGGGGCCACCCCTGCACATCCATCGGAACCTGCCATTTCCTTACCATGCAGGGACGGGGTCCCCACTTTTCAGACCCAAGAGCCCAGTGAACAGCCCTCTGAGTCCATTAGAGTGTGTGTGGACACAGGAGTGGGCCAACTGGCTTGTCAAAGACGACAAAACAGCCTTTCTTATCTGGCAAAGTGTCCCCTGTAGCAAAGGGGGACTTTGTGCATGAAACCCACTAGCCTTCATTTTGCATAGTGTTTTAAAAGGACGAAGGTAAAAGTCTGGAACACGAAAGAAAATGTGGATGTTTTCCTATTCAGAAAAAATGCTTTTTGGTTTCAGTGGGTTATTTTTTTGTGGGTTTTTTCCCCTATTCCCATAAGAGTGCCCTCCTCTCTATACAACTTTTTGAAAATAAGATCATCTAAAAGAGAACCCTATTGTCTGTAAAAACATGGAACTTTTATTGTTATTTTTCAAAATGAATAGTTATGGTCCTTCTGTTTCAAAGTAAAGGGGTGTCTTGTGCTTTCATTTCTTTGAGATTCTATTATTCCTCCCGTGGGGCTGGCTGCAGAGAGTGGAAGCTAAAAATATCAGCGAACTTTTCCCAAGTTCTAAATCTGCTTCTGAGATGAGGGCTTTGTACCTCAGGACACGGGTTTCTAAAAGACAACCTATTTATCCAACACTTTCAGAATATCTGCAAAGTGCGTCGCGGGGTGCACACACCCACAGGACTCCAGGGGTCAGGCGGGAGGGGGGGGGACTGTGGCACTCGGTCACATTTTACGACCTGTGGCTGACTCTCACAGTTGTTCCAAGGCTTCCCGCCCAGGCTCCCAGGATACCGTGACCGCACAACAGACTTCAGCAGACCGCACAACGGGGCCACCAGGCAGCTTTACCAACCTGCCAACTACCAAGAGTCCCTCTGTCCTCTCACAGCGTAGGCCCTAAGGGGGACCTAGGAGAACACGGATGCAGTGTTTTGCTAGGATGTCATGGCCACTGGAGAAACATTTAGAACGGATGGACACACAGTCCGACAGGTACAACAAGCTGTATATTTCGATTAAATCAGAATCGTTATAGACACTAGTGTTTAGAACTAAAAGGGATATTGGTATGCCATCGATTACGTGGGCATTTCGACAGTCTCTAGGGGCTGCTTCCCTCAGCGAGCATTTAGAACATATTTACGTCCTGTCTTTTATTGTATATTTATCTCATCTGCCCTGACATGTTGTAAACTCTGAGGGGCAAGGGGCCTTGCATCAGGGTTTGAATCCCACACACAGCACCTTAGCAAGAAACGCTCAGTAATGCCGGGAGAGACAACTCATTGTTAAAACAAACCAGGAACTTTGAAAAAAACCGTCCACCCAGGAGGATACTGGCTAGGCCGGGACACGTCCTTTGAAAAATAACACAGAACGTTTCATTGAGACATGGGTGCTCCCATCCTAATGAAGGACATCCTCTTCCCTGTTAATGAATCCAAAGTGAGGGAGACACTGTTCTTACCCTCAAGAAGGTCACAGACAAGAAGAGGCAGCGAGGAACAGATGATGGCTGAGCTATCAGAAAATGCTATGAAGACTTCAAGAAGGGACGTCTGGGTTGCTCAGTTATGCATCTGCCTTCGGCTCAGATCACGACCCTGCATCGGGCTCCCTCTGGGAGCCTGCTTCTCCCTCCCCCACTGCCCCTACTTGTATTCTCTCTCTGCCAAAGAAGTGAATAAACTCTTTAAAAAACAAACAAACAAAAGAAATACTTCAAGGAAAGGGAGTTTGAATCCACTCGGAAGACCCCAGTAAAGACTTAATGAAAGGGGTACAATTTGACATGGGCCCTGAGCTTTGGCCAAGAGCAAACAGGGGAGAACCAGCATCCGTGGGTGCCTGAGATGGAGAGAGACCGTGACTGCGGCCCAGCACCTCCCTGGCTGGGTCTGTGCCCAGCCCAATCCATTCTTCCACCAGTTGCCTCCGCTGAACAGCAACCATGGCTGGGCTTGGTGATCCCTCAGCAGTGCTGGAATTTTCTGTGCTATTAACTTATCACAGAGTCTATTACAGAATATCATATGTCCTTCTCAATCTTACAAAGAAAAATGCCCTTGGAATTCTCTGTTAATATATGTGTCCCCTCTGTCTACTGCCCAATTATATTAGGTTGGAACACTCTACTGGAAAACTTACTATAATGACCAGCCAAGTGCTGAAGGGCATAATGTTTTGATTGTCAGACAGGTTGTACATGATGCAAATATATGACTTAAGAAGTGATTTCACAAACATTTTGGTAATAGTAATCTGAGTCATAAGCTCCAATGTAGTCTCATGAAACAGCTGTGTGTATAAGTAATCCAAAGATGGTCCTTAAGAAATGTTACAGAGAAAAACCTTAAATAAGAGGAGAAAGTTTGAATCTTGACAAGGATATTGTTTTACACTGTAACTTCAGTGTTCAATGGCAGAAGTCAAGTTGGCCATGCAAACAAAACCTACCATTGCCGTTCAGATCTGCTGGCATTATTGATCCAGGGAGAAAGAATATATGGGTAAATACAAATCTTACAAAATTTACTGGGAACTTTCCACCCACTAATTACAGCACTAGGCAAAGAAAACACATGTGAGAGGCCCCGTTAAGATAATGCTCATTTCACAGAAAAGTTTTTTATCCACTCCAGACTTTCACTTTGATTCGTAAATTTTATTCATTGGGCATCCTATTTTTTTATGTGTAAAAACACTGCGCCCCAGGAGAGTTAAGTGACTTGCCCAAGGTCACCCAGCCGCAAAGTCAGGGTAGAAAAACAGTGCTTCTCACTCTACTCCGATTCCTTTAATCCATATACAGGCTGACAAAGATACTCAAGAAAAGGTCCAAATCAATAATTCTGCATTTTTCTGTGTCAGTTCCATTAGGTCAGTTTAATCTTGCCAGCATAAAAAATTCTGAAATTCTGGTTTCTTAAAAACAAGAATGGATTCAGGTATCTAAAATGGACTTTTCTGTCCTTTTTCTTCACACTTTTAAAATCTGATTTCTTTCCATATAATGCATCTTTTATTTAGATTTCAAAGCAAATTCAGGCCAAGAGTTAGAAGCCAAAATAGAAGAAGAGTTAGAAGAACCTTAAAGAGCATGTGTTTCATTGATGAGGCAACTGGGACCTAGAAAGGTTAAGTCCAAGGTCACCAGCTAGTTAGCGGCACAAGCGAACTAGAAACAAAGTGCTCGGGTTTTCAGCACGCTGAGCGGTGGCTGAACTTGAACTGCCTACAGCATACAGCTTGCACATTTTCCATTCATGCTCGGACAGGTCCCCTCTACTTCCAGCTGCTCAAGGAACCATCAGGCAAAGCTTACCTATAGGAATTATTCCGCGGCAATGAATGACTCTCCAAGGGATGCAGGCTCCTGGTGAGTTTGAAGTAACTGCCAGTGTTGAGGATACTTACATGGTCACGAGGGACTTGAAAAAATATGTCATTCGGGGGTTACCTCCTGCTGATTCACTGAATGAGTCCCAAAGCCAGCAGGGAGAAGGATGTGTACCATCTAACCATTTGGAAGACAGCTCAATGGCTATCATGTGCCAGGCTATGTGCTTCACGAGACCCAGGAATTATTACAGCTTCTGCTCGTAAGAGCTCTCAGTCTGGTGGGAAGCACTGAGAAGTGAACAGGCGACTTGGGCTGGTCTGACAGACACTTCTGGTCCACCTCGGCCACATGGCCGCTCCTCAAACCACTGATGCACCTGTGGGCAAGGGGGGCAAACAGAAGGGAACGTCGATTCCCCCTCCTGCTGTGCCCGTGAGGGGTGGGGCACAGAAAGGGTGAGGGGCTTCGTGGTTCGGTCAAGGGCGAGACTAGAGACCAAAACTGCTAGGCACAGCCTGACCCGAAGGCTGCATTTTCCTAACGTGTCAGGCTTGGCAACTGGCCTCCCATGACCAAGCTCTCTAAAGTATCCCAAAGCCTCATCTTCTGGCCAAGACCGCCACAGCTATTCACCAGAAGTCAGAATTAACACACAAAGACCACAAGGCAGAGGAGGGAAGACAGGGGTCTTGTTGATCTTGTTTTAAATAGGCTTGGTTGCAAACCCTCACCGTTGGTATGGCCATTTCCCAAAACACAAGTCTAAGAAGGTCCTGCAAGGACCTCGTAGAAATGCAGATGAGTTTCTTGGTTCTCACAAAAATGCCTGGTGGTGAGTGTTCAGCCAAAATGCACTAAATCTATTCCTGGCTCTGCCAATAGTTTCTAGCCTTCAGTGAGAATCACTGGGCCTTTGTTCGGCTCCCAGCATGGCAATGGGACAGTACTTAGGTAAGTGCGGTGCCTTTCGTGTTCTCAAGATGAATTCACAGAGATGCTGGAACCCGCACAGATGATCGTCTTCCGGCAAAAGAAGCTGAGCTATAGAATTCCGTAAGGCAATCGTGAATGGTTTGTGAAAAATGTTAAGATATTTGGTTGGTGTCTTCCCCATGCACGAGCGTTCTTCTCTAACCAGAAAGAGTCATTTGCCAGGATTCTGTTTCTCGTCTGTCTGCAGAACTCTGATCTGGAAAAGGAGCCACTTCTAAGGAAATATGTCACAAAGGAAACTTGCAAAGATAATTGCCAGTGGGATTCTAAAATATGTGAACCTTCGGAGAATGGCCACTGTAGCAGACTAGAGAGTAGTGATCAGCAGTTATGACCAAGGTTGTGGAAAGAATGGAGAGGAATCCTAGATGAGATTTCCTCCCTGTTCTGTAGTGCAGTGAGCCTTCAAAGGGAATGAGTGCAGAAATTGCTCTGAAGATGAAACTTTGAGGGCACAGTGTATAAAAGAACACCAATAGTTTGCTGGGTAGGTAGCCCCCGCATCAAGGAGAAGTCTGGAAATGAAGCAGGTGGCATCTTTGAAACTGGTCTTGTTTCAGCTGGTCAGACCAGTTTGAAACTGGTCTTTACTTCAGAAATAAAGAATTTCCTTATCAAGAGTACTACCTAATGTGAGTTCCTTTTCCTCCGAGCTCTTCCATAGCTTTTGAAGGACAGAGGAACTTTGGGGACTCACAGTTGCCAAAAGTCTTAGGTTGGATAGTATCCCCCAAAACTCACATCCTTCCCAGAACTGTAGAATGTGATCTTCTTTGGAAATAGGGTCCTTGCAGTTACGATCAGCTAAGACAAAGTCATACTGGAGTTGGGTGGGCCCTTAATCCAATGTGACTAAGGTCCTGGTAAGAAGGTGTGAAGAGATGCAAAAGAGAAGATCACGTGATGACAGAGGCAGAGACTGGGGTGAAATGGCTACAAGCTGCGGAATGCCAAGAACTGCCAAAGCTAAGAAAAAGTCATGGAACAGAGTCTCTCCTACTATCTTTAGAGAGAGCAAGAGCTCAGCCTCCCTGACACCTTGATTTCAGACTTTTGGCCTCTAGAACTATAAGAACAAAGATATAAATGATAGACACCTCATCAAGCCACTGAAGACAGAAGTCAAGAGAATATCTCTAAAGTGCCAGAAAAAAATAAATGCTGTCCAACAGAATATTTTGAATGTGAAATTTTTTTTTAAATGGAGATGCTTTTTCTGACAAATAGAAGCCAAAAGAATTTATCACCAGTACACCTATATTACATGCTAAAAAATGGTTCAAATAGAAGAAAAATAATTCTAATGGAAATTTAGACCTACACAAATAAAGAACAGAAGAAAGAATATGTAGAGAAATACAAATTTTTTTTAATTTCTTTAAAACATAATTAACAGGGATGCCTCAGTGGCTCAGTTGGTTAAGCCACTACCTTCAGCTCAGTTTCTGATCTCAAGGTCCTGGGATCGAGTCCCTGCATCAGGCTCTTTGCTCAGCTAGGAGCTTGCTTCTCCCTCTGCCTGCTCTGCCTGCTACCCCCCCAGACTCTCTCTCTCTGACAAATAAAGTCTTAAAAATAATAATAATAATTAAGTGCTTAAAATTTTAAAAAGTAGGATATTAAAGGATTTGTAACAGGTAGATGTAATATGAATGACAACAATAGTACAAAGGACAGGAGGGGGAAACTGAGGTATAAAGTTCTTATACTACCTATGATGTGGTAAAACATTATTTAAATGTAGAATGTGATAAGTGTGACATATATATTGCAAATCCTACAGGAATTACTAAAAAAAAGGTATAAACCAGGAATGGAGATAAATAAAATCATAAAAAACATACAATCAAAAAGAAGATGGGGGAAGGAAGAAAAAAGGACACATGGGATAAATAGAAAATAAATAGCAAGATGGTGGTTTTAAACTCAAGCAAGTCCATAAATCATATTAAATGCAAATGGTCTAAATACTCAAGTTAAAAAGCAGAGATTGCCAGATTTAAAAAAAAAAAAAGATCTAACTCTATGGTATTTATGAGAAATCCAATTTATATATAAATACTAAAGACAGAGAACTGTTAAAAGTAAAAGGTTGGAAAATTATGCCCCATGCCCATTAATCAAAAGAAAGCTGGACTGCCCATGTTGATTTAGGGTACAAGATGGCTTCACAATGAAGAATGTGACCAGGGACTTAAAAAAAAAAAAAAAGACATTCCAGTTCATTAAGACATATAACAATCCTAAGCATTATTCTCAAATAATATAGGAAAAAAATGATAGAACTGAAAAGAGAAGTGGACAAATCCATAATTATTGCTGGAGAGTTCAACATCTGGTAATCAGCAGAACAAGTAAACAGAAAGCTGTAAAGATACAGAGGCTTGAACAACACCATCGACCAACTTGACCTAATTGCCATTTACCAAATACTCCACCCAAGAGCAGACTGTATATTCTTCTTAAATGCACAAGGAAACATTCACCAAGACAGAGTATATAATGGCCCCCAAACAATATTCAAATTCAAAATTACTGAGATCATACAGAGTGTTCTCTGATTACAGTGGAATTAAACTGGAAATCAGTAAATCCCCAAATATTTCAAAATTAAACAGCATACTTGTAAGTAATCAACAGGTCAGAGAAGAACTCACAAGGGGAATTTTAAAAAATATTTTGAAATGCATGCAAATGAAAACACAACATAACAAAAAACTGGTGGTTAGAGGGAAATGTATACCATTTAATGCTTATTTAGAAAAGAAGAAAGGTCCACATAGCAGAGTGATGAGAGTACTTGCAACTCTGGCACTCAGAATAATCGTATTTTGTAGATTTGTAGGCAAGGTCTCAATGCCATGGGAAGTGTGACTTCTTTCCCCCACCTTATCTCCCTAAAAACAACTCAGGGTCTTCGTAAATATAGGCATTTCTGCAACAAAAATAACTTTGCTGTGTCCCCTCTACGAAGAAGGCTGTAAATGAAATCAGTGGCTCTCATACTTGAATGGGTCTGTGAAAAAGGAGATTCTGAATCAAAAGATACAGGGTTGGGATTGAGATGACGTCTTTCTAACGGGCTCTTTGTGAGGCAAACCACACTTTCAGTAACAGGAAACAAGAACCATCTCCCCCAAATACATAAGTTCGTTCTAATCAGGAACTATTTCTCCCAGGAAATCTGCAAGTTTTCACCTTCTCTTGTGTGCTCTTCCTCTAGGAGAAAAACGCCAAGAAAAGGTCAGTGGGTGATTAGGGCAAAAATCACTTAATATGGAGGAGACGGAGCTTGCCAGTGACCATCTGATCAATTAAGTATCAGGTGCATGACTGAGGTCAAGATTGGCTTAGTAACTGTTACTTTAAATGTTCTGAAACCTTTTCTTTAATTACTTTGGACTCAGACCAGTATTTTTTTTTTTTTTAACAGC
Organism: Mellivora capensis; assembly: GCA_004024625.1. Classification (NCBI taxonomy): domain Eukaryota; kingdom Metazoa; phylum Chordata; class Mammalia; order Carnivora; family Mustelidae; genus Mellivora; species Mellivora capensis. The sequence goes on along the minus strand of PISX010011943.1, from coordinate 26,401 downwards.
AGTGCTCTTACCATATATAATGCAAAAATCTTTAAAATGAAGCAAGTTCTGGCCTTACTAGTACCTGTTTCTGCAGCGTGATAGACTCTGACTCCTGGCTGACCTTGATTCTTGATCCTCTGAGCTGTGGGTGTAGGGTATGCCCAGCAGACACCACTCCAGAACTACCATGACCCCACAGGGGATGCTAATCAGTAAAGAAGAAAACCCAAAGGGCAAGAGGAAAGGGGAAAAAAACACATGAGCAAGGCTTCATCCAGCTATCCTGTGAATCCATCTGAACTATAATCCATAGCTCTCAAAGGATGATTGTATTCAGAACCTAAGAACATTCTGCACTTTGGAAACAGACTTCTGTCCAGCTGCGTCTTCCTCATCTCCACTGGGCCAGCTCTTGACTGGAAAAGTTCAAGGATCAAACACTCAAAGCACCTTCTCGAAGTTACTGCTTCCTGACATGAAAAATGACGGAGTATTAAAATCACCCCTTCTGGAAAATGAGAAAACTCTTAATAATACCAGGCACCCTTAGAACAGGAGATAATTCTACTTACACATTCATGTCTAGGATGTAAAGACTTTAGGTGGACATTCCAATAATTCATCGAGCAGAACAGGTGGAAACCAGCTTGGAATGTAGAGTGTGAGTCACTCACACTCGCAGTAATTCACTTAGATTCTGTACAGCTCTAGAACAGAAGCCAGAGGACTACGCCCGCGGGCCAGCCACCTCGTTTGGTAAAAACAGCTGAGCTGGAATACAGCCACTCCCTTTCGTTGCACTATGCAGAGCGGAGAAGGGCTGACAACACTGTTGTCAGTCAGTCGGTTTGCAACACCGAAAATATTTACTATCTGGTTCTTCTGGAAAAGTTTTCCAACCCCTGCTCTACAAGAGCAGACTTCTACAAGAATTAGCAAGAATTTCTACAAGAATTAGCAAGGGTTGAGAATTGTTCAGGAGGTGGAAAAACTATCATACCGAGGAGACAGCTATCAACTAGAACCATACAAAGTTTAAATGAACCGTCTTTGTGAAGTAGTGAGTTTCCTGTAACTGGAAGGGTTTAAGACACTCTTAGAGGATGCTTGCCATCTCAGAACTGTGGTTAAAGGGATGCATGCACCGTTCAAATGGTTTCTTAGATCACTTCTGAGATGTCGCATTGTTTTACGCCATCATTGCACAGAAGTCTGTGTTAGACTTCTTGAAAAATAGTCTCACTTGACTTGCAAAGAAAAACAGCTTACAGTATACCTAGGAGAATCTAAAGAAAACATGCATCCTGCAAAGGAGAGCCCTGGGTATCTTCTGGTGGCCAGTTTGTCTGTAATAGGCCCACAGAAGTAACTCTGCTGGACAGAAGCCACGTCTAATTCTGTGGCCATTACAGCTCTTAACACGTGGGGATTGCTCCATAGAGATCTGTAAATATAATTTAATGATGTCTCCGTGTAATCCAGATTGCCAAATCTTTCCGCAGTCTTACTCTTGGGCAGAGAATGTATGTGTCAACACAATTATGTACTTTGAAATATCTGTCGCACTGTTAGGATCTCTTAGAACAACAGTGAGTACTGTTTCCTAGATATCCAGGTGGGTGGGCTAATGGAGAAATAAGGTAAGGTTTAAAAAGTCAAAGAGTCATCATTGTTTTTCATTTCTTAACCAAATTGCTTTCATAATATAGCAAATTGAGATTGAGAGGGTTTTGTTTTGTTTTTTTTTCAGATTTCCAAATTAATGAGTTTGACATATCTATTACATTTTAGTTAGAGAGCCCAGGAGATGGCTCTGGGCTTCATTCCTCTACCAGAGGAACACACTTTGCAATTCTCAAGCCAATTCCTTGACCAATTTGGCAGCACGACTGGCTGGGCTTGCAGGTAGTAGAACGAGTCCTCTCAGCAAAACGTTCATTTTTATGGTGTTGGCTTTCACCTAAATATCAGCGGGAGGCAATACCACTTGGTCAAGTTTGCCTCTAAGCTACATCAAAGGCACAGAGCTTAATGTGGCTGAGTGCGGAGTAATCCAACAACGTTCGAGGCTTTGGGTTGTAGGCAAGGACAAGTAGGCTGTGCATTTTAGCTCTGGCTCTAAGTTAAGAGTAGATTAAGCAGCATCCTGAGATGGACCCATCCACCATCGTCTTTGATGCCGTTCGAGAGAACATGCAAGGTGGAGAGAATTAGAGCTTGGACACAGCCGAATTGGGAGCAGTAGTTGAATAAGGAGGTTATCTGACATTTAACCTCAATGGGTTTGATGACTATGGAAACCAGATTTACAAGAAAATCAATAGTCGCCAGGTTATTGAAAACCTTACTATTTATTAAATTTCTCTTTCCAATAAAGAATGTTCACTTTATTTTTAATAAATAGAGAATAGGGGTCCCCTGGTGGCTCAGTTAAGTGTCTGACGCTTGATTTCAGCTCAGTCTTGAGTTCAAGTTCTGCTTTAAAAAGGAAAATAGGGCACCTGGATGGCTCAGTCGGTTAAGCACCCAATTCTCGGTTTCAGCTCAGGTCATGGTCTTCCTTTCGTGGGATCAAGCCCTGCATGGGGCTCCGTGCTCAGTGTGGAGTCTGTTGGAGATTCTCTCTCTCCCTCTCCCTGACCTTCCCCCTACTGTGTTTTCTTTCTCTAAATAATATGTGTGTGTATTACATATACATGTACAAATATGCATGTATGTATTATATATATAATATGCATTTTATATATATATACATATATATATACACACACAATAAAAAATTGATGAGATTTTGTTTTTTAATTTCAAATTCCAGAACCACCTGGAAAAGTCTCAAGAAACACCTAGGTCCCTATATTTATACAGTTCACTTAGTTAAGCTGCAACAAGGCAGCTAAAACACAAGCAAACCCCCCAATAAAAATTAAATGTTACTGCAAAAGTCACTGGGGGGTTTCTCAAGGTATATCACTGCCTTGTATAGTTTCAAAAACTTCAAAGACCAGTATGTGCATGACTTTGTTTCGGAACCCTTCTGCTCCCTCATCCTGCCCTTAACATTCCTGAATGGATACACTCCAAATACGTTCCTATTGGCATACCAGCTACACTCCAGAAGACCTGTGTGTCTACGCAGCAGCCTCTCCCTTCTCAACAACCAGCTGCTGCTAGAAGGACATGGCCTCTTTATTTTAGCAGCCTTGGTGCTTTTGGCAAAGCAGCCACCACACAATAGGGACTCTGGTGTGTAATTGTATGGATACACAGGTGGCAAGGGATTAGGAAAAATGCCTTCAATATACATGGTATCCACATGCTCGCCTCCCTGTCACCCATGCTGGCCCATTACTAGGAGTTGTGCCTTTCCTTCGGCTTTTTTAAGATTTTATTCATTTATTTGATAAAGAGAGACCAAGAGATAGCACAGGCGGCGGGGGGGGCGAGGGCAGAGGGAGAAGCAGACTCCCGGCTGAGCAGGGAGCCCGATATGGGACTCGATCCCAGGACCCTGGGACCATGACCTGAGCCAAAGGCAGATGCTTAACCAACTTGAGCCACTCAGGCGCCCTCCTTTGGCTAGTTCGATCCCTGAGGGGCACCACCTCTCGAATCTGTAAATCCAGCCCACCCAGTGAGGCTGCTGCTCAAAGTCTCGTCCAAGAACCACTTGATTAAAAACAATTTAGGATGCTTCTTAACAGGTAGATTCCTTGGCTCCAGAGCAGAGTAAATCAAAACCTCTGAGAGGGAAGCCCAGGATTGTGCATTTTTTTTTTAAAGATTTTATTTATTTATTTGACAGAGAGAGATCACAAGTAGACAGAGAGGCAGGCAGAGGTGGGGGGGGGGGCGGGCGGGAAGCAGACTCCCTGCTGAGCAGAGAACCCGACGTGGAGCTCGATCCCAGGACCCCGGGATGATGACCTGAGTCGAAGGCAGAGACTTTAACCCACTGAGCCACCCAGGCGCCTCCAGGATTGTGCATTTTGAGTGAGTTTCTCAAATGGCCCTGAAGCCCATTACCCCCCTGCCACACTTAAAGTTTAATGTCAAGTTAAACCTGCTTTAAAAAGTTAATCAACCCATGGGGCACCTGGGTGGCTCAGGTCATGATCTCAGGGTCCTGGGATCGAGCCCCGCATTGGGCTCTCTGCTCAGCAGGAAGCCTGCTTCCTCCTCTCTCTCTGCCTGCCTCTCTGCCTACTTGTGATCTCTGTCAAATAAATAAAATCTTTTAAAAAAGCTAATCAACCCGGCAGTGTCCCACTGTCCCACCTGCCCTGAGGACTGCGTGGGACACATAACCCCTTGGCAAGACTCCAGCCCTCCACTCATGGTGACATAATGGGGTGTCGGCCGTTTCTTTAGAGAAGAGTCCCAAAGTCCTGGCCACAGAATAGTGTGGGACATACTGGTTCCCATGACAACAGGCCATGGTTTCCTGGACAATTTATTATTGAGCTCGAGCAGTAACTGGTTTCTCTCTAGTTCTTAAAAACAGACCTGAGACAATTTACAGAAAAACAAGTTTACAGAATCAACATGAAGCAGATATGGAAATAGGAATAAAAGAGGGAAAGGGCAAGACAATGAGGTTCATATAGGAAAATAAATACCATAAAATAAATAAAAGTAGTTCTGAGTTTCCAAGCGACCCAAGAATATGCAAACATGACCATTTATAATACTTCTGTATTCACAAAACACAAGTCAGGGGGAAAAAACCTGAATTTCCCTGATACTGACAATCTGACCTACGCACAGCTTCATGTTCTCAAAAGCACATCAATAACATGAAACCCTCCTGCTCACCGCTCCGCAGGGGAGGTCCAGGGGCTCACTGGTGCTTGCCTCTGGTGAATGAAACACACAGTAGGCCCTGAGCATCTATAGGAAACTTACCAGCTCTTGTTACACCGAAGGACAGAAACCCAGTGGCATCGATATGGAAATTCAAAGTGGTACTAGAGATTTTTCCTATTTCACTAGGATTCCTGATTCAGCTCAATGAAAAAAATTGGGAAATCCCACATCAAAAGGATTGTGCTCTACCAGCATTAGGTATGACACCGTCATGTTATGATGTTATCATGTTACGACGCCATCATGACACAGCAGCACACTCGCAATCCTCGGGACGGGGACCAGCAGTCGGTGCAAGAAAGTAAGACTGGAAATTTGAGACTGTGGAATTTCAAAATTATAGGCTTACGGAACCGGAACGTTCCTCAGTCTGTGCTGATTATCCGGACATTGACAGGGAATCTTAATCATTCAGCTTGGGGAGACTTAATAACGGCAAACATCTCCTCCCACTCAGAAGCCGACCACGGGAACCACACTAATTCATAGGGCATCTGTGGTCCCCATGATCGGAATACCCCCCAAACGTCCTGCTTTATTTTATCCCGCACTGGCATAGTGTGTTAGCTTCATAAATTTCTCTCCAACTTTACTTCAAGTTCCAGAAAGTACCTCATATATACACTCATTCCAGAAGAATATTTACTGACCAAAGTGCCCCAGCTTGTTTGTTTTTATGGTTTCCTATCCTTAACGTAAGAGGAGGTGCTAAGTTCTATGACAAGGAAAGATCATGAAGATTGCAGGCAAAGGTCCCTTATTGCAAACAAATCGATAGCTTACAAAAGCCCTTAAAAGGAGCCGAGCACCATGCTAAGCTTGTTATACGTGGCATCTCAGTGAACCCTCACAACCACCCCAGAACTAAATGCATTTACTAGACCCTGTTTTTGCAGGTGACAATATGGGAACAGAGAAGGCGCTGACCTAAGGCCGCCCCACTAAGGGATAAAGCCCACACACCAAACGCAGGCAGTGCCCCTCCAGCAACCATTGGCACAGCCAGAATCCAGCACGATGCAGTCTCCAACGGAAGGGATTTCCAGGGGAACAAGAATGGTGTCACAGCCCTCTATGGAAATGATACCACATTCTTTTTTTTTTTTTTTTAAGATTTTATTTATTTGACAGAGAGACATAGTGAGAGAGCGAACAGAAGTAGGGGGAGTGGGAGAGGGAGAAGCAGGCTTCCCGCTAAAGCAGGGAGCCGGATGCAAGGCTCGATCCCAGGACCCTGGGATCATGACCTGAGCCAAAGGCAGACTCTCAACAACTGAGCCACCCAGGAGCCTTATTCCCAGAACCATATTCATTTTTTTACAAATTGCTAGAAACTTAGCAGCTTAAAGTTACCACTGTGCCATAGGTCAGAAGTCTGACATGGGTCTCACTGGGCTCCAAGCAAGGTATTGGCAGAAGCCCTCTCCTTGCTGGAAGCCAAGGGAAGGATCTGTTTCTTTGCTCCTTCAAGTGGGCAGAATTCAGTTTCTTGATGTCACAGAACTGGTGTCCCCATCTCCTTGCTGGCTTTCGTCTGAGGGCCCGGACCACTGCAGCCTTTGGCCCGAGGCTCCTTCCTCCATCTTCATGGCCGGCAACCGCGGGCTGAGTCCCTCCCACACTCCGAACCTGCCTCTTCTTCCACGACATCTGCCTCTGCGGCCTTCCTCTTCGGTCTGGGACTCATCGTCTGGACGATCTCCCTAGCTGAAGGGCAGCTATTCAGGAATCTCTATTCCTTTCTGCCACGTAAGGGAACGACATATCCGTAGGCTAACACCAAGGAGCAAATGCTATGGGGGCCAGAATCCCACCTGCCACAGACACCAGCACGGGCCGTGGTCACATCTCTAACCCGTCTCTCATACCCCGTGGCTGTCCGGAGTTTTGTATACGGAGGTAATGACGTTTTGTGAACTGTGCACTGTGAATAAAGATTCTGAGGAGTAGGTCCTCAGGCAGTGGATTAGGGGAGTAGAAAGAAGAAGAGCATGTCACCCACTTGAATCGACACGGGCTAATTCCCAGCCCCAGAAGAGGTCACCTCTCTTTCACGCTACCTGTTACAGGCGTGGGCTGGCCAAGAGAATGGAGACAAACGAGGCGGGAAATCAGGCTGAATTTCAATCTGGTCAGTCCAGTTGGGCTGAGGGGCCATGAACAAGGCGAGTTCACTGCTCCCTGGTCTCCTCGAGCCAATTAGTTTCAAAAATGGAAACATTCTCTGCAGCTTGACCACAATTCTAAGCTCACAAACTGCTGTTTTTAATTGTAAGGAGAAAGGAGGGAAAGAGTTCCAGGAAGACCAGGTTAAGTCTATTTAAATGTCTATTTAAATCCCCGCGTTTCAGATTTTAGTTACTGGAAGCACCACTTTTTCCACAAGTTATAATCTCTTAGGTGCTATTCATGAACTTGTCACCTAATTTCCCTTCTTTATTAAACATTTTAAACTTAACTGGAGGAAGGAAAAAATGCGGGAATACTTTTAAAATCTCAAAAAGCCCCTCAGATGCTGCAGATACAGATTAAATGGGGGGGAGGGGGGAGGGGGTTTACCCAGGCAACTGTGAAAAGGTCCTAGCCGGTCTCCCCATTTCCAGCCTCTTCCACACTGCTGCCAGAAATATCTTCCTAAGCACACACCAGCCATTCCAGAGCCGTACTGCAAATTTGTAAATAGCCCCTCGCTGCCTACAGAACAAAGTCCAAACTCCTCAAAATTGCTTCAGGAGTCCTCACGGTCAGGTCTAAGCTTACTTATTCAACCCCCTCCCCACACCGAGTCCCATACCACCTCCAGGCCCATTTGCCCTAGGATCTAGCACCTCAGACCTCGCTGCACCCAGGACCCCGCCGCCACTGCCCTCATAGCTTCCTCAGGCAGGAAGGCCTGTGCCTTCCTCATTCACCGGCAGGAAGCCAACTCTTCTGTCTACACTCGCAGCCCGAATGTCATGACCCCCCATAAGTTAATCACGTCTTCCTTGGTACGTCCATGAATATTCTGCTTTTAGCTCGATCCCAGACACCACCATATTCTGTTTGGGGTCAGGGTTAGGTGTGCATACATATGCCTCCTTCTCTGGAGGCAGCAAGCGCACCTCTCCCCGTCCCTACCAGAGTCAGTGCTCAGCCCGGTGCCTTCAAAGAACTCTGTCAACACATCACGTCACCAAACTACAGCTGTCCCTTCTACACTGAAGACACTCCCTGGGTTGAAGGAACTCTTGTCAGAGTGGGTTACCCAGGGCCTCAGCTTCCGTTTGGTCAGAGGCACAGTGTCACTGCATCTTCCAGAATTCAAAAGGAGGTGACAATAAAACCTTTATACTTTGGTCTTCATGTGCTATATGGGATCCTTTTAAAAGTAGATCTTTTTTGCATTCTGTGTGCGGTATACAGTCCCTGTAAAATCTTTCAGTTCTTCTGCTTGAAGTTTTTCACAAAATGTTGGCACAAGTTAAAAGAGGAACTGCCACTAGGAATTGGCTTCCTCAGAAAAGGTGTAGAAGCAAATCGAAATCTCTGCTGAAATCAGTATAGAGGAGGCCAAGAATTCGGTGTGGGACTGTACATGAAAAAGACTTAAGGTAAGAATTTGGTGAAACACGCCTGCTGCTTGGTAGGAAGAAGCACGTACCGTAGCTGACCTTAGAGGATCATGGAAATGAATCCCTCATCCCAGCGAAAGGGTCTGGTGACATCTTTCATTTCTGTAGTGGTCACAGGGCTATCCCGGTTGTCTCTGTGCTTTTAGTGATGCAAGGTGGCACTTTAGGAGAAGTTTCGATTCTGCGTTTGGCTTCCTATGCGCCAGGCCTCGAGCACCAGAAGGGTCACGAAAATATAACACCCAATGAGACAGATAGGTCAAGTGAACGAGGATGAGTTGGCATTTCTACTGTCCTGAAAACAGGTGGGGGAAAAAAAGTCAAAGGGATGACCCCTTTGCTTCAGAAAAAGGGGTCTCCTATCATCACACACCGAGAGAAAACAAGTTAGATGAGGTATTACAAACAGAAGATGAATTGTGACTCCAAGAGCTGGCCACATGGGAAAAAGTGAGAGGACAGATCCTACAATAGCCAAAATGCCTTAATCTTATAAGTCCTGAATAACGCAACATTACGCACTATTACTTATTTCTAAATGGAGGCAAAACAAAACAAAACAAAAACCCTCAAGATACGGAAACAATCCAGGCATCCATGGACAGATGAATGGTAAAAGGAATGTGATATACGCAGTAGGGTATTATTCAGCCTTAAAAAAGGAAACCCAGGCACACCCTAGATGAACCTGGAAGGCGTCATGCTCAGGGAAAGGAGTCAGACACAGAAAGACAAATGCTACACGACATCACTTCTATATGGAATCTAAAATAGCCAGACTCGGGGGGGGGGTGGTTGGGAGGGATCATTGGGTGATGGGCACTGGGTATTACACGCAACTGATAACTTATTGAACACTACATCTGAAACTAATGATGCACTTACTGTAAGTTGGCTAACTGAACTCAAATAAAAATAAAATCGTTAAACTCAAGCCAAGAGGTGAGTGGTGGCTGCAGAGGCTTGGCGGGGGGTGGGCAGGGGAATGGACGATGTTGGTCAAAGGGTACGATTTGTGACGCATGCTGAGTTCTAGAGATGAATGGACAGCATAGGAACTATAGTTAATACGGGGCTGTGTACCCAAAATGTGCTAGAAGGGTAGATCTCAAGTGTTCTTACCACACACTGCCCCCCCACACACACACACAAATGGCCACTATAGAACATGATGGATATGTTCATTAGCTTGACTGTGGTGATCATTTCACAATTACTCGTGTCAAATCACCATGATTGGAAACCTTAAATATATACAATTTCTGTTTGTCAATATTACTTTAGTAAAGCTGAGAAAAAATAAAAACTGCCTAACTGGGTGGGAGTCAGGTGAAGGGAGTACATAATGCATAGTATGTACTTCTTGTACATTTATAGATATCTTATAATAATAAAATATACAAGCTCATTGCTTACAAAGAGGAACCTGAATTTATCTCGCATTCCTTTGGCTACTCTCGTAGTTCATCAAATCAAACAGCGGAGAACAGGATCTGCTACGTTTATGACCTGTTATCAACTCTGTCCCTCTCCCTCCAGCTACTATATCGCCTCTCATCCTAAGGCTAATATATATCCTGGAAATGAAAGTGTTTATGTCTTGCATACTCTTGTAGGGAGAGCAAAAATTTAAGTGGTATGAGGGGGGAAAAAAAAGTTTCCTGTTCCAGGACCTACCTGTCTCATTATCCATAATTTAAGTACTGAGGAGCCGTTTAATCTTATACAACTTTTAAAACAGTCTATAAAAAGAGAAACATCACATCGTGCATGTGCTGACTCTACTTTGACATTTTTTCCAACCTATTTGGACATCCTTGTGCACTCTTAGACAGTCTCCCTGGATCGGCTGCTCGGAGTTGAATTCTGCCTGATTCCTTTCACCAATGCTCTGGAAATACAGCGAGGCAATAATGCCTGTCTGTTTGGGCAACCAACCAAGAGACCACCCTCCCCCTGGCCAGACCTCTCTGGTCCTGGGCAGGGGTATCTCAACCCTGCCCATGGCTTTGATCTGTCTTTGGGTTTTAAATGCTCCCTGTTGCCTCGTGGGGAGCTAAGTGAGTTTGCTTCAATAGACATTATGTCACCCGCTCAGCCCTTACGTAAACAGAGTGTCTAACACCTTCCGATGTAAGCCGAGCCATCGAGCCTGGAGCAGAGGCTGACAAGATAAGTATTTTGTGTCAGCACCTGCGGGAATCGTGCCTCCTTGCATGCAAGCCTTCTGCATGGCACAACCAGGAAATTTAAATTTAGACTCGACAGCAATTCTCCCTGACTCCTTGTTACTTACTAAAGTAGTAATGACATCAGATAGAGGAAAAAGAATATTTCTTCTTCCCGAGGGTTTTTTTTTTTTTCTAAACCATCTAGAAAATCACAGAACATAAACCCTGAAGGGAGAAGGCAAGGTAAGATCCCTTTTTAGAATCACTTTTGTGAAGAGAAGAGTTAGAGAGCGTTTCTCATATCTGGACAGCGTTTCACAGTGTGTAATGCTCTCACTCAAAGGTTTGATGTTATCAGGGATGAGAGAAAGAAAAAAGACATGCATATGCTGATTTGGTTTTGGACCAACTGACCTTCCTTGGCCCAGTGAGCGTGTACTCCGGATCAGTGAAGGTTAAGATAAGATTAGATACCTGGGAGTGGGAGGTGTCCAGGTGAATAAAATATTACTCGATAAAGAATCAGAGAAGTTGGTACTGAAGGTGATTTGCTCAAATCTGAGCCAATCCTGGAATTTGAGGTTCCCAAGTCCTTCCTATAAGCCACACGGAGTTCATCTGCAAACACGCACTTGAAGTTAGCAAGCCACTCTGTGGCAATCGGCACAAAGGAAGGCTCCAAGAGTCATGGTATGTGGGTCAGCCATGTCAGAAAGGCCACCGCGATGAGAAAGCATCCGAACCGGGGTTGGAAGGACAGAGTGGAGAATGTGGAAATGGGCAGTTGAACAGTATACACATTAAAAATACGGGAAAAAAAGGCCGGGAGGAGGAGGAAATCGCACAGCAGTTGGTTAGCTTAAGGATAGATGAGCTCAGGAGGTAAAGCTGGAGGGCGTGGGAATCCGAGAGGCATCTGGGCTTTATCCAGCACAAGGTGAGGATCCAGAGAACAGAAAGTCGAGCTACAGACTGAGGAGCCGGCAGAGATGCAAGGGTGGGTTAGTCACAGAGGAGACAGCACGGAAGTCTAGGTCAACAGCTCAGTGACCTTGCACAGGCAACTAGGGGGGAAGTACGGAGAAAACCGCTGGGGCTGAGATGGGAGCAGAAACAGCAAGCTTGGTGATCCGCTGGATGTGGGAGGAGGGTGGTTGGAGATGAAGCATGCACCCCCGTGCCTAGCTCCCTGGTTAGCAGACCCTGGTGGATTTCCACACCAGATGCCGGGGTCAGCGGGGTCCAAGAAGCTGCTCCCTAGAAACAGGATAGGTCTGGGACACCCGGGTGGCTCAGTCAGTTAAGCGTCTTTCTTCAGCTCAGGTCAGGATCCCAGGGTCCTCGAATTGAGCCTCACATCTGGTTCCCTGTGCTTCTCCCTCTCCCTCTGCTGTTCGCCTTGCTTGTCCAACCACTCTCTCAAACAAATAAAATCTTAACAAAAAAAAAAAAGAAGAAGAAGAAAGAAAGAAAGAGAGAGAGAGAGAGAAAGAAACTCGCTAGGTCCGCGCTGATCCACCAGCTGTCACCAGCCCACGACAAGTACAGAAGTGGAGACTATTCAGGTCGACAGCAATTTGATTACTTCATACCCACAGAATCCAATAACTGAAGACTGAGGTTTGATTCCGTATGAATTTGGGTGTATTTTTTTTTTATTTTGCTTCTCTAATAACTCATTTTTGGTGAATTTCACAAAAGTATACGTCTGCAGAAATTAAAAACAAACAAACAAAACTAAAACTGGTTCTTGTGCAAAGACAGCTTGAGAAGCACGGCACCAAACAGCTCCCGAGCCACATCATGCCTAGAGCACAAGGCGCAGGAAGAGAAGGGAGCACATGCACAGGTGCTCGGCGTGGACAGACCTCCCCGGAGCTGACTTCTGGCCCTCTGACGACACCAGTTGCTGGGCTCCCCAGCACCATGGCCCGCTCAACTGCCAGGCCACAGTCTCTGTGGTGGGGCACTTTTAAGCCAGACACCAGCCTGTCATCGTGCCCTGTGGCTGCACGTCGTCTGCTGAGTCCTGTGTCGGGGTGTGCTCCCGCCCCCTCACACCCCGTGGCTATCTCCGCCCCCTGTGTTGCTCTGCGGGCCACATCCCCACCCTTCTCAATCTTTTGCTGCTTTTCAGGAAATGTCCCCAAATGCAGCAGGAGTCTGCAGGATAGAAAACGAACCAAGAGGGAGAAAGCAGCATTACAGAAAGTTAGAATTTTTTCACCTTTTGGCTGTATGGTCCTTTCAGAGGGAGGGGAAAAAAAAAGGTCTCAAAGTGACAAATCCTTGTGGAGAGCTGAAGACCTGGGATAGCAGACTGATGGGGACAGAAGTCAAGGGGAAAGGAGAAAGTGGGTAGAAAGGCAAGAGCACCTTCCCCTGGTCCAGAGTTAGGGCACGGTGAGGCAACTTCACGAAGCTGTTCTATTTCATGACCGGCACTATTAGGAATGTCAGTACAACTCTCAGGAACTTTCTCCAGATTCTTCCTATCTTACTTTCTAGGAGTTTACAGCTATAAAATTCTCAGTTTTTGCGTTGTTGAGATAATAGGATAAAAAGTGACATCAGTCATTCTTCCAGGCAAAGGCCATAAAGAAATGCAATACTTACGTTTTCCTGAAAAAAAAAAAAAAAAAAAAAAAAAAAAAAAAAAAAAAAGAAAGAAAATGCAGTTTCTACTTAAGATTACAGAACACTTGGAAAGGGTGAGCATGGGGGAAAAGTTGGGGGTAAACTGCAGTCTACTTTCATAAACTTCTTGGACTTGTGCCCTACCTAAATTGCCAGAATTTAAAACAGAAACACAGGAAAGCATCTTTGTGACGTTTCCCAGAAGGATCAGATCTTTCAAACTTGAATATTTAGAAATAAGATGCCACTAGGATCACTAACAACCCAAAAGCACCCCTACATGCTTGCTCTCAAAATTAGGAAAGATAATTCACCTATTTTTACTATTATCTCCTAAAATAAATATGGGAGGTGAGATACAGGACACAAGCCGATCACAGCTGCAGAGAGCAAGCCTGACCCCAGGAAGGCTTTGCCCCACGGTTCTCGGTTCCAAGATAACCATTCACAAACATCTTCAGCAAATTCCTTTCTTAAGGATGCTCAAGGCTTGTAAGAGGAATGCATGAAGACCAACATCATCCATGAAAAATGGGAATTTTCACTGACGTTCCTTTGTATTAGGATGATTGCATTCCCTGGAGTAATTGTTTAAAAGAATAGCTTAGGATAATATGTTCACTATCTGGACTGTGGTGATGGTTTCATAGGTGCAGGTCTATGTCAAGGCTCATCAAGTTGTACACTTGAAATGAGCAGCTTATTCTGTCAATTATACCTCAAGAAAGCTGTTTAAGAAAATAAAGAATCAGTGGGGCACCTGGGTGGCTCAGTGGGTTAAAGCCTCTGCCTTTGGCTCAGGTCGTGATCCCAGGGTCCTGGGATCGAGCCCTGCATTGGGCTCTCTATTTGGCAGGGAGCCTGCTTCTCTCCCCCCCCTCTCTCTCTGCCTATCTCTCTGCCTACTTGCAATCTGTCAAATAAATAAATTCTTAAAAAAAAAAAAAGAAAAGAATCAAAAAGAAGAAGAAGAAGAAGAAGAAGAAGAAGAAGAAGAAGAAGAAGAAAGTAAAAGAAAAGAATCACTCCAAGAAACACACCAGGAGATACCCCCAGCACCGAGTTCTGAGAGTCTCTAGTTAGGCGGTTCTCTGCAGGCCACTGAAATAAGAGGTCATAGCAGTCAAAGAGTCCAAGCAGGGAAAGCAAAATCCCTGCGGGTGTTTACAACAGAGGGAACGTAAGGCGGGAACTGGTGGTGTAGACAGCCGTGAGAGGGCCAAGCAGCCAAAAGGTTATGAGATGACCCATGGACGGGCAGGCGAAGGAAGCCATTTCTAGCCTCAGGAAGGAGAGCGCCCGGGAGCCCTAGTGGCAGGCGGACTACGGCAGCCCATCCAGAGAGAGCCAAAGGCAGCTGCCTGATGCCCCACCCCAGCTCCACCAAGACGACCGGGGGAAGGCTCAAGAGTGGACCCAGGGGGCAGAGGCACCTGAGGCGGACATAAAAAAGCGGTTATAGAGCAAAAGTAAATTCAAAGCAAACTCTCTTAAAGCAAATCAGCAGACTTCCTCACTGCTGGGGCTTGACACTCTGATAGACTTGTAAGTCTCAGAGGGGAGGAGGATATAAATGATCTTCTCCATGATCATCTTCTGCAGAACGTTTTGGAAAGGTAGTGTTCCATGAAACACTATTTGGAAAAACCTGATCTGGCCAATGTGCGAGCATTTTACAAATAAGGAAAGATATTTTACAAGGAAAGAGACCAAGAAATTCGCTTAAGTGGCTTGACCAAGAGATCATAAGAGGGGATGGGACAAAGACTGGAACACAAACTCAAGCTTCCTAATTCTTGATCATGCACCCTTTCCTGAATTCTATATTGAATTGGCCATAAGCACTTTCCAGCGCCATCAAGAAAACGAGCAACTTAACCATTCTAGTGGCCAAGGAGTCATTCTGGTGGTGCAAACCCACTGGAGACCATGGAGATGGCGCACCGTCTGCTGCATTAGGCCAATGGCCAACCAAAGGCACCAACGCTACGAGACAAGAAAAGATGGGAAAGAGGAAGTAAATGCAGGGGAGTGGCTGAATTTACTAATGGGAAGAAAAGGGAAAAGCAAAAGAGAAGGAGGGAAACCAACCTCCACTGGGGACCACCTACATCCCCAGAGCCATGCCGGAGTCCACATCTTATAATGAGGACAAAGGGTGCACGCCTAACAACAGGGCTCAAACACCCTCTATTAAGCAAATGAAATAACTAAGGAGCCGGATTTGAGACAACAGTTCCCAAAGCTGGTGTGAGGGGATTCCATACTTCACAGACCCCATAAGAATGCAAAGGCCTGTTCCGTGGCCCCCTGGGAGAAATGGGACTCTCCAAATGTCTTTGGCTGAGGCACTTATGTCCTCTTCACTATCACCTACCCTGAGTCTTAGTCCTACCTTGTGGTATGATTTTACTAGGGCTCAAGCAAGTGCCTATCTTAACCAGCGGGTTACTTAAACCACAGCACATCCCGAGGCAGAAATTACGCACTCAAGCTAAATCTCTCAAGTCCACTGATACTGTCATAGCCCCAAGAGCTCCCCTCTTTTTGAGAGGTTTCACTGTGGGGGTGACAGATGTGGGGGGGGGGGCAGGGGATTTAGATAGAATTCGGTGAGAAAACACTGCACCAAAATGGAGAGTTGCAGGCAGAGAACTGAGGAGAATTTATGAAGTGTGTCACCGGTACAATGCTTGTTAAAAAGAAAAAAAAAGGTGGGGGGAGGAAATGGCCACAAGTTCCCAAAACACCTCAAATGAATTGCTATTTGTTCAACAGCAATCTTTTAGCGTTATCATGTTATTTGCTTATTTACCATTAATCTGGGTCGCCCTATCTCCTAGAAAACCCTTCAAAGCAAAGAAGCCTAATCCATATATCACAAAGACCTCGGGGTGGATGGAGTCTCTATTTAGCGTTAATCTGAGCTAAACAGTCTCTCCTGAGGAAACCTTGTAATTTCCCCTGATCCTGTCTCTAGAGCCAGTAAAACATATTTTTGTGAGCTTCTTGATCCAAAGGTGCACTAAGTTCTATTAGGTTTTCAGAAAGGAAGGAAACTATTTTGTCCCTCCCCTAACCCCCCCCCAAATTTCAATGATTTACAAACACAGAATTCCTATAATTCTTGTTCATTCTTCAGGCTTCTTTAACCCCCCCAAATCCTGCCGAGCATGGATCAAACAGGGCACAAGCCAGGCCCAGGGAGAAATTTAATCGCTCATATCTCTGCCTAAGGGATTGTCTAGGTACTATGGTGACAGACACCTCAATGAAAGTATGTGGAGGAAAAAAGATTTTTAAACTCCCAGACTTTAAAAAAAAAAAAAAAAGTGGGGAAGGGATTTGTAATGGATTTGGGGTCAACACACAGAAGCACAAAATCAGGTCCACAGAGTCCATTAAAATTATTTATATGCCAATGTGGTAAGACCACAGAAACAAAACATTCTTCAACAAAGGCATTTTCTTTTTCTCCCCACAAACTCTGCCTGTTTTGAATTTTCATATCCCCATTGATTTTTCTGGTTATGTGTACAGCTTCTCCACAGAGGAATTTTTGGGCAGTGAAAGGACTCTGTGTGATACTGTAATGACAGATTTATGTCCTCAAACAGCAGTCCAAACCCAGGGAACACAGGACATCAAGAGTGAACCCTAAGGTGAACAATGAACTCAGGTAATCAAGGTAGATTTTTCAAATATAACAAATGTACTGCTCAGGTGTGGAATGTTGACAGCAACTGAGGGTATTGTTATGGGGGCAGAGAGTATAGGGGAAATCTCTCGATCTTCCATTCAATTATGCTATGGACCTAAAACTGCTCTTAAAAAAAAAAAAGTACTTTTTTTTAAACGCACAAGTTCTCTGTTAACTTATCTGACATGCAGGGGTTCACATAAAATCCGGAAAATAAAAATTAAAAAAAAAAAAAAAACCAAGTCAAGTAAAGCTCTTAGTCCCTGATTTTGTACTTTACAAAGCTCTGTCTTCAGAATATTGAAATGTAATTCATAGATTTGAAAGTGGGGAGAGAAAATGACTAGTCTCTGGGATTTAAGTAAGCCAACTTATAAAAAAAAAAAAAAAAACTCTTTCAACCTAATCAGCACATAAAATAGCTCACACCCATCATAGGGTTAGTTCACGCTTTGCTGATACACGAATCAGAATTTTTTTGCCAGCCCATGCTCTCGCACAGGAAACCAACAAGACTGTAAACACAGGAACAACGGATCAACACACGCAGATGTCTAAGGCTAGAAGTCACATTCTGAACAAGGTGAAAAGGGTAAGTGGCAGGAGAGTTATAATAAGGATCGAGGTGGTACCAAAGTTCAGTGTGTAGAAGGCTCAGGGCTTGGCTCTGTCCTGGAGACACTGTTTTCTGCCTGCAGTCAAAGTCAAGTCCTGGCGCTCACCAACCCCTCCCCCACGGAGCTCTCTGATGATGAGAAAACAATCTGAACATAAAATCAGCAATACGCTGCAAGGACATTTCAGGCCTAGGACAATCCCAACCTACCCAGCAGGATCAGTCATCAAGGGCGTATGCCCAGGAAACTGAAAGTCAGGAAGGCTCTCCCACTCAGAACTAGAACCTCATTCTGCAAAAATGTTTGAAGGGGAGTCTTCTATCCGGTTATCTGGGACTGGGTTAGAGATAACAAGACCATGGGGACCCATCAAGGAATTACTTGATGTCATTTAGATATCACTTCTATTCTGGACCCAATCATTTTAATAATGGACAGGGGAGGGGCAGGAAGAGAATCCATGCCTGCAGACCTCAGTGGAACAATGCCACTCACGGCAACCTGGTTTTCAACTCACTTTCAGAGCAGAGAACAATTCTTTGGGGTGCGCAGTGCTTCTGCATGCCAAACATGGGGATATTTATAGATAGGCACAGCTTTTTCTTTTCCAAAAGCAGAGTTCTAGGAGCAAATGCTACCCACAAGGAGAAAACCCAAAAAATTCCAGATCCGGGTTTCCCCACCTCTTGCCCAGGGCAGGGCTCTTGCAGGCTTTTGTAATTTCTCCTTAATTATCCACTCCTGCCCGACCAATGGCTCTGTGGCCCTATTCCTCTGATGCATAAGGACCTCTCTGTGGTTGTCCCTCAGCCTTAAGATATAGCATCAACGAGGAGGAAATGGTCCTGAATAAATCAAACAAATTTAACTACAAACAAATGATCAGATGATATGCAAAAAACCTTTAAAGTTCTAAATTCTATGATCTATGGATAACAAACTTAATAGAAATCCTAAACTTCCTATTAAGGATAGTGAAACCCTGCTTTAAAACGGGGTGTCAGTGGCTTGGGCATGTTTTTCCAGAGAAAACAATGTTATGGAAGGAAGCTGTGTCCCCAGCCAGCTCCAGAGTCTAACTTTACATATAGAGGAATGATATAGTACATATTTACAGTGGAAAAAAAAATAGAGAAAAGAATCTTTTTGGCTGAAGATTTTATTTACTTGAGAGAGAGAGAGATCACAAGCAGGGGGAGGGGTAGAGGGAGAAGCAGACTCCCCACTGAGTGGGGAGCCCAAGGACCCCAGGATCATGACCTGAGCCGAAAGCAGATGCTTAACCGACTGAGACACCCAAATGCCCAAGAACATTATTGTCAAAACACTAGTAACCAAACAAAATATGCAGTCAGCTTCAGCGAACTACAGTTTCTTATTTCTAATGCTTCCAGTGGAAGACGAACAGGTACAACGGAGTTCTGAGAATTTCCGGTACTCTCAAAAACTTCATAAGGGTGATGGTCCTGGCACTTTAGTGAGTCTATAGTTTTCATGACCGTGAGAATGGTTTTCCTTCTCCTCGATATAATGGTCACCACTTGCCTATGTTCCAGGTATGATGGGAGCCATTTTCTGGCTTACCAGTTTCCGAAGGGCAAGAGTTGGAAGGGAACACGGCCAGCCAAGGTGTTAGAAAGTAAGGGTGTTATAAGAGGAGACAATGCACTTGAATAAAAGCAGCGGAGCTGTCATGATGAAGAGAGAGGAGGAGGCATCAGCTTTTTTGTGAGGCACACTATGCCCCACACTGGGCCCTGGGTGACACCCTGTGGCAAAGGCAGCCATGTTACCTGGCACTTGGTTGGGCTGGGCCATGGCCACAAGGAGGGTGGGGATAGAAAGGTTAATGTGCAACAGCTGTTCCCATACATGAGGACTCTCAATTGTTCATCTCTCAGGGAGTTGCTACATTGATTTCTCCTTTTACTTGGGTATTTCTGGAAGCTTCTAGTCAGGAACACAGTTGTCTGATTAAACTCTCTATTGCCTGCTTGCCTTCCCACCGCTGAAAGCGCCAAAGGATAGGAGGTGACTAAAATTCGGAACAAGAGGAGGAAGGGGGGAAAGGCAGAATGAGGTTCACGACAGAAAGCTGTACTGGCTTTATATGAAGGGGGAAAAAAGCATTCTATGGACTAATTCATTTTCACATACAGAACGGGAGGCAGAGAGCAAAGGACAGTTGTGAAAAATTAGAGAACGCTGGTGAATCATTCAAGAAATTTTATGCTCTTCGTGCTCCTTTTCTAACTCAGTTCCTTCAACAATGTGTGAGGCAGGATGACAGGACGGTCATCTTTGAGAGTCTGCTAGCCATCTTTGACACCCAGCATGCACCCACCCACCCACCCCCAGATTCAAGTAAAATATTACTTTGAAATCCAACATTTAAAGTCACTCAACTCTGAAAACAGCGAGGGCATACTGAGTAAAGTTCTGAACCTTGTCCTGCTCCCCTCCTCCCAGCAGCCACAGATTTTTTTTTTTTCTATCAGTAAGAATCCTTCCTCCATGCTAATCAGAGGTAAGCTCTTAAGTAGAGGAACTAAGCATGAATCAGCACATTTAAAAAGGATTTATACCCATTCTTAGAAGGACAACCAGAGGAAACACCATCTCAAGTCTAAACAATGATATCTGCTTGCCCTTTGATCTCAGTTTAAGGACACTTTGTACAACTTTTTTTTGTTGTTGAAATAGCACTGAATTTCACATTTACTATTCGAAACTTCTTTAGAACATCCACTGTTCCTTTGAACCACACTCTTGCAACCAAATTCTCCAAATTATATTTGCTGTGAGTAGCCTGCAGGCAGGGATTTATTTTCTGCTAGCAAAAATCTTCATTAAGTAGAGGCAACCCCCATGAAAAATAGTACTCTGATCCCTATGTTTATGAGAAAAAGACAGCATAGTGTATCTGGTTACAAATACAAGTAGGGAGGATTCCATTTTTCTTCTAATTTATGTTTCCCAAGGGTAATTTTGTTCAGAAGATTGCCAGTATTTTTAGTACAATAAATTTCTTGTTACTTGTACTAATACATACTGATTCCCTTTTCTGAGCATATTTTGAGTTATTTCATTTTTACTCTAGCATCTAGAGATCAACACTTCATTAATTCAAAATAAATGAAGTCTGAAATGCACATTAGAAATATACATATGGGTAACTAATTAAAAAACAGGTATATTAATAAAGTATTACGGTATACATCGGATACCATTAACCAAAATGTTCTAAAGGTCTTCTCTTCAAATGTCTGACTTCATAGAAATCAGGTATGCCATTTCTAAGTGATCAGACCTTCCAGACTAGTGAAATATGAATTTTAAGTGAAGGATAGGTCTTTCATCAATTCAATCTTTATTACACATCTTTCCATGTGCTCAGCATGATATTAAGATGTAGGCTTCCACGGTGGATAAAGCCTGGTTGCCTTTTGAGGCTGCCACCCAGAGAGGGATGACGAGTAAGCAAATTTTAAAGAAAAAAAAGCTAACATGCCATGGAAGTGGAAATCAGCAGAATGCTCCCAACATCCTAAGCAATTACTTTCTTCAAATCAACTGTCCTTAGGCTCAGAGCCATGATAATCAGATTTTATCACATTTTAGCCTCTCGTTCTGAAATCCTCTTTCCTACTGCTAAATGCATTAAGATTAAATAGAACTGTGGGGCTGGCAGGTGGCATGGATTGTGACTTGGATTCTACTTACCGGAAGGTTCCCCCCCTAACTGCCCATGTGGAGTCCCGGGCTGGACCTACAACAGTGACAACACATAGTCAGAAAGCCCAGCGCTATGAGAGGAGGGGCTTGGGGCAGAGTTTCCCACCCAGGAATCTCTTCCAGTTCCACATCAGCCCCGTCCCAGGCCCGAGAGGACACGCCTGTTGAATTCTCTTGGAAATTTTCCGGTGTTTGTTTTTTGGACCTTGAAGTTTCCCTTATGAGAAATGTAAGTTAGATCATCACCGTAATAGGATTAGTTGACAACCAGCTTCAAGCAGTGTGACTCAGAACCAATGTGTATCTGCAGACCAAAAAGGTCAAACAAGCAAGGAACGAGGAGAATGTAGAGGTCATTAAACACAGTAAATGTCACCATCCTTTACAAACTTTGCCTCAAGCCAACTCTAACAATTTCAAATGCCACCTCAGGCAGTGGCTCCTGAACACTGGATCCACATGAGCAATCCTTAGAACTATGGACACCTGGCTTCCACCCCACACATTCTGGTTTCATTGATACAGGGTACCACCTCAGAATCTGGGTTTTTAAAAGCCCCCCCGGGGGTGGGGGGTGTCTGGGTGGCTCAGTGGGTTAAGTCTCTGCCTTCCTTCAGCTCAGGTCATGGTCTCAGGGACCTGGGATGGAGCCCCACATCGGGCTCACTGCTCAGCAGGGAGCCTGCTTCCCCTCCTCTCTCTCTGCCTGCCTCTCTGCCTACTTGTGATCTGTCTGTCAAATAAATAAAATCTTTTAAAAAAAAATAAATAAAAGCCCCCCGGGGTGATTCTAATGTGCAGCAACGTTTGGGAGCCACTGACATAAGGAAGCATTGCTCTTGATCTCTTATTGGGATGATCTGATTTCCTTCAGACGTTAGGATGTCAGTGTTTCTTGACCATGGTGGCACATTAGAAAAACCAAAGACACTTAAAAGATGCCAGAGCCCACTCTCAAAGACTCTGACTTAATTGCACTTAATTGTTCCAGGGAGCAGCCCCAGCATCCCCTACTTAAGTGTCCCCAGGTAATGCTAATGGACAGCCAAGGTCAGAACCATGGACTAAGCCCAGGCACCGTTCTCTGGAGACTGTAAACGATTCTCAGTGAAAGAGCCAGAAGGACCCTTTGTCCTCCACTTTGTCCAGGCTGGGACTACCCCAAGAGCCAATAAAACGTCTCCCCAAGGCTGTCAGGAAACCGGGGGGGGGGGGGGGGGGGGGGGGGGGGGGGGGGGGGGGGGGGGGGGGGGGGGGGGGTCGTGGAATGGGTGGAATTCACTAAGCCAGAAGCAACAGAAAAGAGGAAGAGCGCTGGCCCTTCGCGCTGCCCCTCCCCTCCCCCAGGCAGACTGTATTGACAGCTATGAGAGTTCTTAGAATGTTTCCTGGAGGTGCCTCAAACTTGGATTTGGTTCCAATCAATGATGAAAATTCTTACCCAATCAGAACTCCTGACACTGTAGTAACAAGACTGGCAGGCCTTGAGCCTCCGCTCCCTGTGACATTCTGTTTCATGAATTTCCCAGGAGGATTTCCGTACCAGTTGGATGCAATCGGACCTCTCTCTTGAGCCCCCGCTCCTTCCTTCCCCCAAATCCCAACAGAGTTGAGAATCATCTCATAGATGTATTTGTAAAGAACTCGCTGAACTATCTTACATAGTAATCATCCAAGCAAATAATATCCAATGACAGACATCTTTGACGTGGTTTTGACAAGTGTCTGGTAACCCACTTTGGGGCCTGGGCAGGGCCTCACGTCTCACACGGGAAGGGAAGTCCACGGAGACCCACCCCTGACGTGGCTAGGGCGCCCGCATTTCTGCCCGCGGAGAACGTGTCCCCTACATCCCTTTGTCTACGCTAAGCTGAGTCAGTTTATGAATGAAGAGAAGCACAAATCAGAGGCACTGATCCTGTAGGAAAAAAAAAAAAAAAAAAAAAAAAAAAAAAAAAAAAAAAAGCCTTGCCTACACCATTCTCATTTACAAATGAGAAAACTAGGGAAAAAAAGGCTATGTGACTCCGTCCGGGTTTGCCACAGAACATTTGTGGCGGAGCCCGATTTAGCCGCCCTTGAATTTCCATTCTGTTGCCTGGCAACCGGTTCAGACCAGCTCAGCGCCCAACCCCGGCCCCTAACCCGCACCCTTTCTCTGCCCGTGCAGCTCGGGCAGCAGGGATCAGGAGTTCAGCCTTTGGGGGCACCCGCCAAAGGCATGTGAACTAAGATCCTGGATGGGTTACCCCAACGGGGCTGGGGATCCGGTCCCAAACCCACGCGAACCCCGTCTGGCGTGCCTTCCGAGGTTCTTTTGGCACCTTCCTCTGCAACCCTCCTCCCCCAATTCATGGATACTACTTAACAAAATCGCGTCAAGTTTCCAAAGTTCTCAGTTGCTATCAGATTCCCTAAAAATCCCGGTGGAGGAACTGGCACTCACAGCTTTAAGGGTGCAAAAGAAATCAGGCGGGGAAAGAGTGCTGAAGACTTCTCCTTCCCAGATAGCTACACTCGGGCGGGACTCTTCTGCTCAAATCGAGTTAACCTGGCCCCGGCATTATTGGAAAAAGCGCGGAGTACGCCCGGACGCTGCAGTCCGAGAGCCCCACGGCCCGGCGCGCCCCATCCCGCCAGCGGCGTCCGGCAGCCCCAGCGCGCAGCCCGGCGGGAGGCGCTGGGAAGCGCACGTGCAGCCCACCCCGCCGCAGGTGGCGGGAGCGCAGCCCGCCTGCCCTGGTGTCCCCGCCGCGCTTGCCGCGCTCTGCGCCGCGCATGGCAGGGTCTCCTCCACCCTCTCGCCTCCCTCCCTGGGCCCGTGAGACCGTTATGGGGAGAGTGTTTTCGCCGTTACGCTACCCCAGATCCTTACCCAGGTTCACAAAGCTCATGACCATGTCGGCGTCGTTGAGGAAGGCGCTGTCCTGCGCGCTCGTCAGTGAGGACTCGCCGCCGCCCGGTCCCGCGGCCAGGAGGCTCTTGCCGTTGACCCGGGGTGCCGCGCCTGGGGGCGGCTGCCGGCGCTGGGACAAGCCGACCCCTCCGCGAGGCCCGTGCTGCCGCCTCTCCTCCCCCGACACCCAGTCCTCGTCGTCGTCCGCGGCCAGGGCGTTGTACAGATCCAGCATGAAGAGGGGCGCAGATTTTAGCCGCCCGGGAGGGGGGTCCCCGCGAGGCTGCTGCTGAGGGAGCGCAGCGGGCTGCGGCTGCTGGAGGCCGTGCAGGGGCCGGGGCCGGTGCGGGAGTCCCAGCACCGAGAGGATCTCTTTCTGCATCTCGCGCTTCTCGTGCGTCTTGAGCCGCCGGTAGAGGAAGCCCGAGGAGGACTGCGGCGGCGGTGGCTGCTCCGCGTGGCCCGTGCTCCCGCCGTCCCCCAGCAGCGCCCCCCCGCCGGCAGCGGCGGCGGCGGCGGCGGGCAGGGGCGGCGGGGGCCCGCAGCAACTGCACAGCAGCCCCCACCACCAGCACAGCCACTGCGCCCTCCGCCCCAGCATCCCCGCCCGGCCGGACTGGCCCCGCGGGCCCCGCGAGGCGTGGAGCGGCGGAGCGAGGCCGGAGCGCGGCCGCTGTGGCCCTTGGCGTGAGCAGCCCCCGCCACCTCTCGGCGGGCTCGCTTCCCCTTCCTGGCCCTCAGTCCTTATCTCTCATCGTCCTCTGGGGCGCCCCCAGTTGCCCAGGCTGGAGGGGAAGCTAGGGGGGAGATCACGAGGAGAACCACTCGGAGGGAAGCCACACACTCAGGCGCACGTCTCTAGAGGCGCAAGGTCCAGGCCAGGTGCGTCCGAGTCCCGGTTGCGCTGCAGACGGCGCCCTCGCCCCTGGGCGGGTCACGGCGCGGTCACTCCCGGGCCTCGCTGCCCGCGCACGTGCGTTGTCCCGCGCCCTCCCGGGCGGCTGAGTGGGAGCCGGGACAGCGGGGCGGCTCACCAGCTGGGGGAGATGCCCGGCATCATCCCCGCGCACGCCTCTCCTTGGCTCGCACAGCAGCCGAGAAGTTTACTCCACCGTGGGGCCCAGGCTGTGGCGACACGGCGTCCCGAGATGCCAATCTTCTCCGCGAGGCTTAACTTCCTTCCCGCTCACAAACTCCGCGCCCCTCCGCCCTCGGGCACTGTCGCTGCCCCGCAGAATCTCCGCGCGCCGCTCGAACCCCCAAGGGGAGGCGGCAAGGATCTTGCTTTCCGTTTAGAGCTCTCCCGGCTGCCCCGCAAACACCGCTCGCAGACAGAACCGGAGGGAACAGGACCCGCGCGCGGAGCAGTGACCGCGGCGACGGCGCAGGAATTCGGAGTCTCCCGCCTCTCGGCTCTGCGCTCCCCGCAGCGGCCAACGTGGGCTTTCTGGTGCGCGTCTCGCTCAGGTACCGCACTCCAGCCCCCGAGAGTCCCTGCCCTCTTGGGTAACAGACAGCTTGGCAGCCAATGAAGAGGCACCCCTCGCCTGTATTTAAATAGGCCCGCCCCCTTCTTTCACCCTCCCTCTGCAGGGAGGCGTGCCTCGGCCGCGCGTAGGTTTCAAGAACAGAGAATTCTTGGAGGCGCCAAAAGTAGGCGCGAGGTAGCAAAGGCGAAGAGGTCATCGCTAGTAAGGACGATCTAATCAACACCCCAATGTAAGCCTGTCTCTTTTACAATCACGTAAAAGGCCGGAGTTGATGATTTAACTAAATAAAAGCAAAATCAATGCCACCTGTATTCACAGAGGAACAGCAGGAGTTTCTAGTACTTGGTGTCTCTTGAGGGCTGTAATAGAGGCGGACTCCTGACTCTCAACGGCAGCTGCGCGAAGTTGGGACACACCCTCCGAGAAGCTGCTCACAAACAGGCCACAAAGAGGGCCAAATGTAAACCGGAGCCGGCGTCCTGGGGATTTGGGGCCAAATACCTTGATTTATCTCTTCAGATCAGCTTTGGCTTGGCTTCTTAAGCTAGCACCTTAAAGAAAAGGAGTAATTAGGTAATATAGTAGCCACCCGCTACTTTTCTTGGAAATATTTCAGTGCTTCTCCAGGTTTTCTGTTAACTTTTCATTTTAATGTGTTGAAATACAATAGAGCTTTCATGATGCTAGATAGATAAA
>PISX010011942.1:0-62829 GCA_004024625.1 Mellivora capensis | reverse complement strand
ATGCATCAGCCCGTGCTTTATTTCAGCTTTCCTGCTCCCTCTTTCAACATTTCTTTGCCACAGCTTTATGGTGATTAATCCCAATAAGGACAGACATGGCTCAATAGCTCTACAGTTGGTATATTGTTCAAAATTCAGTATTGCTAATATTTATTTTTTATTTTTATATTTTTAAAGGTTTTATTTTATTTGTTTGTTTGTTTATTTATTTATTTAATTATTTGAGACAGAGAGGGAGGAGAAACAGAGGAAGGGGACAAGCAGACTCTGTGCTGAGCATGGAGCCTGACATGGGGCTTGATCCCATGACCCTGAGATTATGACCTGAGCTGAAATCAAGAGTCAGATGTTTAACTGACTGAGGCACCTAGGTACCCCCAATATTGCTAATACTAGTTATTGCTATCATATTAAGATTCTAATAATTTTATATTAAAGAATATTAAGCATCTTAACACAGAGAATGTCAATAATGAACAAAAGTGATGCATGCTCCTTTTCCTCTAGAATGTCCACCCATGAATCTACAGTGATATGACAAGCACTGTAACTTCTAATAGTTTGTTGGAAAACAGTTCCATGTTTCTGTGTGTCTTGTAAGCAGGGGTACTGATTACTTTTATGCTGGGCTATCTTTTCAAATATATATTTTTAAGATTTTAGTTATTTATTTGAGAGAGAGAGAGTGCATGAGCAGAGTGGGTGGGGAGCAGAGGGAGAGGGAGAAGCAGGCTCCCTGCTGAGCGGAAGCCCAATTCTAAGCTTGATCCCTGGACACCGAGATCATGACCTGAGCTGAAGGCAGACGGATACTTAACTGACTGAGCCACATAGTTGCCCCTCAAAGATTTTTTTTTTTTTTTTTTGAGTAAACAGACTTGGAAGATAGAGCATATCTTCTTAGAGCAGAGGACAAGTTTGGTTACAATTCTAGATGATCAAGATAATATCTTTCTCTGGAGCAAAGAACAGGTGTTTTTTCTGTCCATTTTAAATGAATTGGGTTCACAATAGCCAAACTATGGAAAGATCCCAGATACTCATCATAGATGAATGGATAAAGAAGATGTGGTATATATATACACACACACACACACACACACACACACACACACACACAATGGAATATTATGCAGCTATAAAAAACCCTGAAATCTTACCATTTGCAATGACGTGGATGGAACTAGAGGGTATTGCTCTGAATGAAATAAATCAATCAGGGAAAGATAATTATTATATGATCTCTCTGATATGAGGAATTTGAGAAACAAGACAGAGGATCATAGGGGAAGGAAGGAAAAAATGAAACAAGATGAAACCAGAGAGGGAGACAAACCATAAGAGACTCTTAATCTCAAGAAACAAACTGAAGGTTGCTGGAGGGGTGAGGGGTGGGAGGGATGGGATGGCTGGGGGATGGACATTGGGGTGGGTTTATAGTATGGTGAGCGCTGTGAATTGTGGAAGACTGTTGAATCACAGACCTGTGCTCCTGAAACAAATAATACATTATATGTTAATAAAAAATATATACAAATAAATCTAATAATGACTGGAAAAAAAAAAGAATTGGGCTCCTTGAGCTCTGGGTTCCTCTCCTGTAATGCAACATAATGCAGGATACTCCTGACATCCTTTGTGCTGCTCTGTGGGAATTAGGGCTCTAGAATTAGGACTCTAGTGGCTCAAGAACATACCAGTTCTCTGGCTACTGATGCTGTGATTAAAAAAGTCCTTATTCTCTGGGACAGAATAAAAGCTTCGCACCAAGAAAACCTCAGGTCCAGAGTGTTTTGTGGGACATTTTAGTCATATTTAAGGAAGAAATAATATTCTATTTATATAAAAATCATTCAGAAAATAGAAGAGGAGAAAAATACTTCTTCCATAATTTTATGAGGTCAGTATTACCCTGATGCTAAAACAAGACAACGTCATTACCAACAGAGAAAACTGCAGATCAATGTCCCTCATGAATCTAGATGTAAAGATCCTAACGAAAGTTATCGAATACATGCCACCCATATAGAAAAAGGATAGTCTATCCTCACCAGATAGAGTTCAGGCCAGGAATGCAAAGCTGGCTTAACATGGATCAAATAATTATTTCACAATGTTTAAACACTCAAAAGTAAAAACCACGTGTTATATGTCTGGATTGCCATAACAAAATGCCATGAATTGGGAAGCTTAAGCAAAAGAAACTTATTTTCTCACAATTCAAGAGGCTAGAAGTCCAAGACCAAGGTTCTTGGTTGGTTTAGTTCCTGGTGAGAGTTTCTTCCTGGCTTGCAGATGGTCGCCTTCTCCTATGTCCTCATATAACCTCTCCTCGATCACACTGGGAAAGAGAGAGTGAGTTCTCCTGTGTCTCTTTTCATAAGGACACTAATCTCATTGGATCAGGGCCCCACCCTCATTTCTCAATAAATATTTGCCAATTAATAAGCTACTCTGGCCAGAAAATTGTCTGGCTGGCTGTCCTCACTGAGGAAGGAAGGAACAAAGGCCAGATGCTTTACTTCATACGTACATATGTTAATTCTCTTAATCCTCATGATACCTTTATGAGATAGACACAGTTACTGTCCCTTATTATCAAGATGGGCGGTAGAGTAGGGGTTATGTTCATGGAGTCTGGAGCTAGACTGCCTGAATTTGGATTCTTGCCCTGTTATTCAAGCTGTGTGAACTCGGGCACGTGGGTTAATGTCTCTGTGTCTTTCAGATAGCTTTCCTATCTGAAAATTGGGGATAATGATAATAAGGTTGGATTGGTGTGAGCGTTCTATGAATTAAATGATGTGTTCAATTGTTGTGAGAGTTCAGTGAATTAAAATAATGCAAATGCCTGGTACATAGAATTGCCCAAATATGAACAAGCAGAAAAAAAAAAAAAATATATATATATATATAGAATTAAGTTTTACAGGTAGACATCTTAGGCCCAAGGATCATGAATCCACTTACCTAATACCCAATAATTAAAAGTTGTGGAGCTTTCAGGATTTGGACACCAACAGATTGGTTCTAGAGGCTATCCCCAAGACCACTACTCTTCTCTCTCAGCCCTGAACTGTAAAGTTTCTAGATTAGCTAGTTGTCATCTAGCTAAGAAGAAATTAGCCTTAAGCGGAGTCTCCCACCTTTACCTGGCTGCTGTCCCAGCTTGGGGCCACACCCAGAGCCCAGCCCACTTCTCCCTGGGGCATGACCCAGACTCCTCAAGCCAGGTGTTCCTGGAGCTCAAACTCTACTGGCTAACCAAGCAGAAAGCCTGTGAGGGGAAGGCTTCCCCGATCCCGAGGCTCCCCCAGATCTCCTCTTGCTTGTCCCCCTTTTCCAGGCACTGCCTGGAGCCCCGCTCACAGACCTGCATGTCCCATGGCTCCAGCTGGAAGAACAGAACTTAGGCAAAAGATTTCAGCCTCTAGCTGTCAGGTCCCAAGAACAGGGCATGGCACACAGCAAGCTCCTAATTTAGGTGAGGGACCAATCCTTGGGATTTGGAGCCAGAGAGTGTTGGAGAGGATGAAATTGAAAGACTCTTACCTCCTTTTTAAGCTCTCCTGAGCTGACCATATTCCAGGATGCTCTCTCTAAGCAGGTCAGTAGACTTAGAGCCTTAGTAAAAAAACAAAAAACAAAAAACCCAAAAAACCAGAATTTCCTCCATCTTTCCTCCTCCTCCTTCTTTTTCCTCCCTCCCGGCAGGAGGCCACATATTTAATGGTGTACCGATAAATGTTTGACCACTGGATCTCCAGAAGAAAAGACACCCTGATTTGTAGCACTTGCCAGTTTCTATGGTGTCAGTATTCGGACCGTGGCTAGGTTCAAGCTACCAACGTGCCTCACTGAACTGGGACTTGGGAAAAGTCACGTGTGGTCAGCCATCTCTGGGGCCAGTACGAGCTGGTTCAAGCCATCAGTACACATTGTAGGGCTCTGGGTCAAGGCTTTGCGGACACACAAATCTGATACAGGACCTGAGTCTAGTGCTCACCAGCAGACTGTCGTACGACACCTCGCTTCAACTTTGTGCACCACAGTGTCCTGATTGGTGAAGTGGGAGTGAAAAAGCTGTACATATCGTGGAGCTGTTCTGAAGCACAGTCGGGCATTGCTCAAGCCTCCTGTGGCACATCTAAGCCCTCTGTGCAAGCTAGCACATGTTAGTTACTATTATACTATAAAGGCCACACAATTGAATAACTTCCCCAGCCTCCTTGCTAAATATTGCAACAGACTGGCAGTAAAAATAAGAACTTCCCAGCCCTGTGAGATGTTTGGGTTGTTCCTTGCGACACAATTCCAGGTGGGGACAAAGGCACACACTGATGCGGCAGAGGAGGCTCAGCCTTGGAGGCCCAGTAGCAGGACAGAGACAATAATGGCAAAGATGGAGTGGCCTTCTTCTCCTCTACACTCAAAATAGATTTTCGGCTAGTAGGCATTCTTTAATGATTCCTTAATGGCTTTCAGGAAAATAATTTAGGCCATAAAGCAGAATGCATTCTGATGCATGATGTGGGTCATAAAGGAAATGGATGACTTTCCATCCCTGCCAGGAAGGAGGGAGAGAGAACGAAGTTTCCTGAATGGGGGACAGAGCTAGGTCACAGAATGCCTCCCATACTCAGTGGCCTGTGTGTCTCCATCTCCACGGGACCTTGGCCAGTGGCAAGGAAAGACATGGAGATAAGCAACGGTCACTCCATAACAGTGGTGTGAGAAATATGTCCTGGTATCCCAGCTGAGGTAAAAAGGAAATCTGCCTGGGCTCGGTATGGCAAGATTTACGCAAGAGGTGGCCTATGAACTTGGTCTTGCACCAGGAAGGACTTCACCTGTTAAAGGAGGCAGTGGAAGCCACCCTGGGAGAAGCAGCATTCAGTCAGCGGGTTACATTGTAGGGTTAATTGATGAGTTATTCTCCAACCCAGACCTAGCTCTCCAGCATGCACTGAATTCATCTACTTGTACCCAGAGGCAAAGCCAGTCAGCAATGTACTCCTGGGACTGGTGGAAGGGGACTGCCCAGGGCAGACAGGAAAGGGTGCATTGTCTGTAAATAATTCAGTCAGGGTCTATGGCACCCGGGTGGCGTGGAGTTGGTCTGTGCAGATCCCCGGTGGGCAATGGGGATCCCACTGCCATCCCGTGAGTGGCGATACCACTCTGTGCCCTGAGACTCAGCTTAGCCTTCTTCCCACACCTCAGCCCCCAATCCCAGATTTCCCTCAACCCTTCCAACAACCCTGGGCATCCACGAGCTCCCTTCCACAGGGAGTGCATGGCCACCTTGAGCAGAGATGCTGACGTGTGGGTAACCTGGTCAAGGTGCCACCAGGCAGTTGGTTTAGAAAGACCCACTGCCTGCTCCCTCCTGCCACCCAATGGCAGACAACGGACAGTGAGTCAAATGCCGCGTTAGGGCAGCTTCCACGGGTTCCTTGTGGATCCTGCAGGAATGCGGCAGGGGTGGAGGGGAAATTGCAGACAAAAGGGGAGTCAAGCTGAACTCCGTCTGAGAAGGGCCTTGGGAAATCAAGAGTAAGAATTTCATAGGAGAGGGAGCGGGCACCCATCAAGCATGCTTCAGCTGGGTTGGGTCAGGTGGGTCATGTTGGAAAAAGATGGTTCTGGAGGCAGAGTGAACAAGGTTTAGAAGTGGAGACACTGTGGAATCCAAGAATAGGGTTCCAGCACCAGTCTGGGTAGAAATCATAAAAGGTGAACAGGATGGCAGCGACAAGGGCCCCATGGGGAACGATGGATTAGGTCACGTAGGAGTTAGAATTGTTTGAACTTGTTGCTGAAGGAGACCGAAGGGTTGAGGGTGATTGCGCAGGTGCAAGAGAAGGCAACTGGGTAAACAGTGCCTTTAGCCAATTCCAGGATCCTGGGAAGGAGTCCAGGAAGTTCATGAGCCACACAGGGCAACCCTCTGGGTCAGGTGTGCTGCTAGGGATGGTAAATAAGGCTGCGCTCCTGCTGCCCGAGCACCTGGCTCACATACCTGGCCTGTAGCTGCTTTAGTACATGTTTGTTGAGTTTACTTTAATGAAAACTCAATGCGCTATATTGAAACAAGCCCAATTCCAACCAGTGAGGGAAATTGCCCATTGTCTGGCAACAACATTGGTCTGCTATTCCAGACCTGTAGGATAACAAATCAGTCTCTGAAAGGGGGAAGTCAAAGGAGAATGAGCAGGTGGTTTCTGTCCAGTGGGGGAAGATCACTCCCATTTGGGGGCGTCTGGTTCCCTGTTTGTGGATAGGCGTGGGTGGGCTCTGATGGCTACTGGTAGTGGACACAGGGAGTCCCCTCTCCTAGGATGGGGGGGGGGGCGCCTGATCGGTCCCAGTGCTGCTTCATCTCTTCTGAAACAAACGCGTTTTTGATGAAGATAAACATCTCCCTGGACAGGGGAGCTTGAAGGGAAATGTTTCACAGTAACTAGTTCTGTCTGTGTTTTGTGCCGCTGCCATATGAAAGCACAAGTCCATTAAAAACATTCTTGGAGATGTTCATATTCAGGTTAGAGTTCTTCCTGGGATCCTTTCAACTCTGGAGTGAGGCTGCTTTGGCTGGGAAAGCAGCAACTTGGGTCCAGGGGACGTCTGGGCCTGGCTCCCTGGGGCACCAGCAGGTGAAGGAGAAGCAGGCATAGGGCCCCAGGGAGGGGGCACCCAGGGTGGTGCTGGCTTTAGCTGTCAGGGCTCAGCTCTTCTCAGATACAGTCCCAGTGAGCGATGGCAATTGGCCCAGGAGTTATGGGCTGCCCACGCCTGCATGTCCTCCTAGAACCCACAGACTGCTAAGAGGTTGATGGTGTATGTGTGTACATAAGGGGGAGAGCCACGCTCGTGTTCCCAAAAGGATGCTACCGCACACTGATGAACTCACCGATCCAGAGGACACCTACCACCTCAGTCTTCATCCCCACACCCTTAGGTCGTCAGGTGCTCATTTTGTGCCAAGTGCTGGGGTCACAGAGCTCAGGGGTGGCCAGAATGGGAGGGGGTGATGGCAAAAAAGCTACTGTCACGCATCCATGGTATTTTGGATACTTACATATTATCTTAAATATCTAACATTACCTTGACCATCTAGAACACCTGGAAGTGACTTGAATATCAAGGAGTTATTCATGATAACCACAGCTGATGGGCCAGGTGCTGTGTGTGCTAAGCAGTGGAATGGATATGACCCTTCTTAAAGGAACCCAGGAGGGACCCATCCTGTTTTCCATTTTACAGATGAAGAAATGGAGTTACACAGCTGCTTGGCTCTGACACTTTCACCTGTGGCCTGTCCACAGAACAACCTCCTTGTTTCTGAACAGGGTTGAATGATGCCTGCTTTGGGGGATGGATGGTAATCAGCATCCAGTCCACGATAACTTCAGAGACAATCTGATGACCCTGGCTGTCTGTGGGCAGCACAGGGCTGGCAGAGGCAAAGCTGCTGGGAGTGGACTCCAACCTGGGCCCTAGGCTCCTTCAGCCGCTGTCCCACCTACCTGATGTGCTGTCACCCCTCACATCACAGCTGCTGTCCTCTTGCCTATTCCAAGTCGATAGAAAACAAAAACCAGACCTCATGTGAGGGCTGTGACAGCTGGGGCTGTGTCTTTTCCATCTCTGTGTCTCCAGAAGGGTCTGGAGTGGTGCACCTACTCAGTGTAAACGGCTTCAGACCTGGAATGGGCACCCTCTCAGCCTCGTGGGTCACAAAAGTTTCCCACTCTACCACGCCCTCCACTACCATGAGTATTTGAACAAGCCCCATCTCGTCCTCATGTCAGACCTAAGTGGTGGACATTGTTAGCCCTATTTTTTTTTTAAGATTTTATTTATTTATTTGTCAGGGAGAGAGAGAGAACAAGCAGGGGGAGTGGCAGACAGAGGGAGAAGCACACTCCCTGCTGAGCAAGGAGTCTCAAGCAGGACTCGATCCCAGGATCCCAGCATTATGACCTGAGCTGAAGGCAGACACTTAACAGACTAAGGCACCCAGGGGTCCCTGCCCTATTTTTTTTTAAAGTAGACTCCATGCCCAACATGGAGCCCAATGTGGGGCTTGAACTCAACCCTGAGATGAAGATCTGAGCTAAGATCAAGTCAGAAATTTAAATGACTGAGCCATCCAGTTGCCTCTGTTAGCCCTATTTTTATATCTGAGTAAAACAGAGGCTCAGAGAAGGGAGTGAAGGGTAATGGGTTGCCCAGAATGAGAATAAGGCTCTAGAAGGAGCTCTGTGCACAGCCACAAGCATAGCTTCTCCCTGTGGGTGGCAAGAGGTGGTTGGCAGGAATGGGAGTGTGGAGCCCAGCTCCAAGCCCACTCCAGGCTTTGCCGCTTTACCCACTTCTGTGGTCTCCAGTAAATTGCTACAATATGTGCTCTTTGGCACCAGCGCTGAAGACCACCCAAGCATTGAGGCAAATGCAAAATGCAGCCCCCAACCTCAGCCCAAATCCTGTCCCAGTTGGAGCCAAGCATGCTCTGTGGTCTCCCCAGTCCTGGGGTCCCTCCCAGGTGAGCTCCAAGCAAGTAGGACCAAGAACATGGTCACACACACCAGTGGGGGAGTTGCAGGGCCTGGAGAGGATCCAGATGGTCCTCCTATGGGCTGAGGCCCCTCACTACTCTCCCTGGCACTGACTGTGATGTCTGGATTCCCAGAAACCCTGGTGGGTCTGCTTCATGCAACTGGTGACTTCCTACAGGATTGGGTCAAAAAACTTAAAAATCAATAGGAGAGCTTATGTTTTTCAAGGTATCATCCTGAAATCCTATTGTAAAGAAAGTTCTAAATCCTGATGTGTGCATTTGGAATTTGCTTTGTGCCCTACTTCCTTGCTGTGGCACCCACCAGCCCCACCAATTAAGAGGAAGGGCTCCTAAACCGGGGCTGTATGCCCTTGACCTTGGGAGAGCCACTTACCCTTCCCCCTGACTAAATGATACAATGTATTTAAATGGCAATGACAGCACACTGCCCAGCACCAATTAAGCACCGGATACATGGTAGATTTGGGGGAGAAGGAGGCTTGTGGTTTTCTTCTAAGCAGAAAGGAAACACTACCTTCCTTGTCTCCTCTTGAGGTTATTGAGAGTTACCGCAGATCACGGGGCAAATTAAGGTATTATTTATTCATTGATTTCACACATATCTTTGAGGGTCTATTAGAAATTCATGTTCTCTTTGGAAATAAATGATCCCAACTCAGTTTGGCCATAGTTTTAATGGAGAAAAGCACATTGCAGAAAGCACAGGGCATGGAACGCGGGCTTTATTCTCCCCCAGCGAAGCGGAACAGTCCTGGAAGAGCTGAGATACGTCACGGCCGATGTTCCCTGAGTTCTGACCACGTGCCAGACACGGCGAGGGGCCGGACGAATCGGCACCGGAGGAGCGTGCGCCCGAGGGAGAAACCGCAGGAGAGAGGGGCGGAGGCCTGCGAGGGAGCATGCGCAGGAGGACTCGGCGGTGAGTATTAGATTGTTCATAACGGAGCATCACCGCAGGATTGTGGGAGTGACTCCTGCACAGAGGGGGCCAGGGTGTCTCTGACCCTTACTTCAGTCTGTAGCCTGGTGGCTCTCAAGCAAGGTGGTCGCACGTCACAAGGGTACACTTGAGAATGTGGGGGAGCCTGTTTTGGCTGTTGCCATGATAGGATGCAGTCCTACAGGCCTTTACTACTCGGGGCGCAGGAATGTTATATACACTGCAATGCACAGGACGGTTGCACATGATGAAGACTGGAATGTTACATACACAGCAATGCATAGGACGGTTGCACATGATGAAGACTGGGCCTCCCTGAAATGCCAGGATTCCTTCCTTGAGCCACACCGTGTCCCTCCCCTCTGTCCTCAAGCCCCTCTCTCTGCTTTAGCTCCACCAGAGTGTGCAGCATTGAACCGGTGATTGTGGGAAATCCAAACTCTCTCCTGGCCACCCAAATCCACTGAAGAGTCTAAAGAAATTGGCATCCCCTCCCCCGCCCCCGCATGAATTACATTTGGCTTCAGAACATAATATTTTCATTTTCTTGATTTGGGGTAGCACAGTTGGTGGGAAAAAGACCCTCATTAGGTTTCAGGGCTTAAACCTGGTTGGAGCCACTTTATTCTCTGGGTGCCAAGGCCTGTGGATTCTTCAGCCTGAATACCACAGGAAGTGAGCACCACCACCCACACACTTCCCTGTGACCTTCAGCAAGTCATCAAGCTCCTTCACCTTTTACTTTTCTTTTCTATTCCAACAGGTGAAGCCCTAGCTCCCAGTGTGGGCCTTCTTCATGCCTGTGGGGGCCTAGCTGCCTCCCCCATGCTGGGCTCCCTCACTGCATTCATTCCCCCTCTCTGTTGCTGGAGAAATCATCTTTCCCTGACGCAGATGTGATTACCTCCTCTTCTGCTGCAAATCCTTGTGTCAAAGAAGAACTCAGACTGGCGGGGCTGAGCAGGGCGCCGGTGCAATTGGGCAGGTACTTCTCAGCCTGCCCCACTCATTCCCTAGAAAAATGCACATGTATTTTTGTCCACCTCTTCTAGGGAAGCTAAAAGTTAAAAAGTTCTGGTAAGAATCCCCATCTCTCCACACCGAGTTTGGGGATATCATCCAGCAGTTTAGCATTTGGTACCTGGGCTACATTGTAGGTCCCACCTGCTCGCCTCGCCATCTTTGGGCTCCCCAGAGGTGCTGGGACAGGGCTCTGGGGGTGACTTTTTAAAGGAATATGGGAATGGAATGATTCAGATATAACATAACTTTGAAGGTTCTTTTCAGTCCAGAGATGATTCTAGGGATGGATTTCCCAATATTCCAACAGGTGAAGTCCTAGCTCCCAGACCCAGCTGGTGCAACGGAGCACAGTTGTTCAGGTATGAGGAGTGCAAAAGGTCAGGTGACATACTGAGACTCCTCTGAGGGACCTAAGGCAGGTTCCTTTCATGGACTCCAGAGGCAAATCTGCCCCCCCCACTGGAGGGTGGATTTATTATTTTTAATAGACATAAATCGCAGAACTGCATTTTATAAATAAGAAGGGAGAACAGCTCAGAAACACTATTTTTGGCTCCCCAAATGAAATGGAGGCCGGTAAGTTAATAAAACTGATCTTCTCACTTAGATTGGGAACCAGCTGTAAAGGTAATTTCCAAAGAAACATTCCAAGCACATCTCGAGCAAAAACAGCTTCATTTGAATAAGCCCACGGCTTGGTGGGAGAGCAGGAGAATGCTTTGGAAGGGCCAGCTCTCATCTGGAGGGTAAATTCTGGCATGCTATCTTAAAAGATCAGCCTCGTTATATTATAAATGAGAACTAGCATTTGCAGAGGATTTAAAATTTCAAGGGACGTTTGCATTTGTTATCTCTTTAGAGCTCACAAGACCTCTGTAAAATTATTAGGGGCAAGTATTTTCAGCCCCATTTCATGGGTGAGAAAGTAAAAAGTGAAGGAGCTTGATGACTTGCTGAAGGTCACAGAGCTAGAAGGAAGAAGAGCCAACCCGGATTTGCCCCATACACTTGCATGTCGTCAAGGAGGCATAGGAGACCCACAAGGCACACACATGGGGTTCCAGGTAATTGTTTCAGTGCTGCTACTTGTCCTCATTGAGGTGAAAGTAGGGAGATGCACACTTCCTGTGAATCTGTGGTTTGTTGGAGAGGCATGATAATGTCGAGTTAGTTTGGCACTATAACTGCACAGACTTGAACAACAAACATTGATTTCTCACAGTTCTGGAGACTAGGCAGTCTGGGATCAAAGGACCGGAAGATTCCATGTCTGGTGAGGACTCTCTTCCTGGTTCACAAATGTCTATTTTCTCACCATGTCATCACATGGAAGCAGGACTGAGAGGTTGACCCTGGGGTTTCTTTTATAAGGGCCTTAATCCCATCCATGAGGGCTCTACCCACATGACCTAATCACCCCCCCAAACACCCCCATATCCAAATACCATCCCCTGGGGATTAAGTCTCAACCCATGAATCTTGAAGGAACCCCAAAATTCAGTCTATAATGAAGGGTCAAGAA
Organism: Mellivora capensis; assembly: GCA_004024625.1. NCBI lineage: Eukaryota > Metazoa > Chordata > Mammalia > Carnivora > Mustelidae > Mellivora > Mellivora capensis. The sequence continues at coordinate 50,760 of PISX010011942.1, read as the reverse complement.
CATAGACTGTGGAGCCTGCTGGCCTGGATTTGATCCCATTTCTACCACTAGCTAACTTGGGACTTGGGTAAGTCATTTGCATTCTTTATGCCTCAGTTTTCTCCTCTGTAAAAGATAGCTAGCCACTCATAAAATGTTGGTAAGTAATGTGCTAACATATGTAAAGTATATGAACAATGCCTGGTGTGTAACAAGAAGTTTTCACTAATCAGTATTATTTCAATTTAGCTTCTCAACCACCCTGAGAGGTCCGTGGTGTTGTGCCCCATATCACAGATGGGAAAACTGAGGGTTAGTAATTTGTCTTAAAGTCCTAGGACTGGAACCTTGAGCTAGGTCTCTGTACACAAGACACCATGCTCTTGATTCCTGTATTTTCTCAAATTGTGGTCACAGATTTGGCAAGTGACCATGTTCATGTTACTATTTTCTAAATACAGTAGTAAGTCCCCCTTTTTCCCCTTCTGGGTCTTCCTTGGAGAATGTCTGAAAATCAGTGTTTGAAAGTCAAATCATATTGCCAAGGGGTCTACATCCCCAGAGGACTACCAAATATAATGAAATCTTCAATTACACCTCACTTTTACAGCATAGTCTTCAACAATACAGTTTCAGCACCCAGACATGTTCTTTGATTCTGTTTGTTTCTTTCATAATTAAATAATCGAGTTTGATCCTCTTGAGGTTCAAGGTTCCCAACTCAAAGTACGCCTAATGACTTCCATCTCTGTGGCAAATGTCTCAAGTTTACGAGATCTGTGCTTCTTCTTGCTAAGATCAGTACTGTCATTTTTTTTTCTAATGCAGTTCTGTTTTTACAAATAGTGAACATAGCAGAAACAAATAAACAAACTTTCTGTACAAATAGGGCAACTCTGCCAACATCGAATGTTAGCTCTCAGGCTGCTCTGCCATACTGTAATAGCTTCAACTGTTTTCCAGAACACAATTACAAAAGTATATTAAACACACAAGAGGGAAACAATAATTTATGACAAATCCAAATAGAAGGATGGAATAATGAATGGTGAAGGCAGGATGTCATGGGAGTGAGGAACACGGAAGTGAGGAACTCAAAGAGAGTAAAGTGGCCAACTTTGTCAAGATATAAAGTATTCTGTAGCTTAAAGGCACTTAACCAAGTAGGAACCCGCAAATTAACCAGGACATTGATTTTTCCAGGACTCTGAGTTATAAGTAATAAAAGACCTAATTTTTAGTGTTTTCTTATTTGTCCACAATTCTTTTCTTCCCTCCTCTTGTCTTGGTTTCCCTACTGGCAGGGTATAGTTTTCTTCTCCTGTTGATTGTAGGCTTTGACAATAAGACTTGCTTTGGGCAATGGATCATGGCTGGAAATGACAGTTTCAAGCTGCCATTTTCAACTTGAGGCTTAAGAGGCAAATTTCCACCAGTTTTCTGGAACAACTTCTTACCACCATTGGAGGAACATGCACCTTATGTTCCAGTCTGGGGCCTGGAATGAAGACAAATGAAGAAGGCCTAACCATACATAACCAGAAGCTGAGGTCCAGCCTGGTCTAGCTGATCCAACAATGTAATATATACATTTGCAGTAGTAAGTTGTTGAAACAGTAACTTTGGGATTGTTTGTTAAGCATTATTATAATAGTAACAATGACAACCCCAAACTCAACTAATGTACAAATTAGGCTAGCTGAAGAGGAATAAATGTATTGGTTCATGTTGCAAATTTGCTTTAGGTCAGGAGCTCAAATTATGTTGCTTTTCTTCATTTTTCCGTCTATCCATCCATTCATCTATTTCTCCATCCGTTTCCTCACCCGTGCCTGTCTCTACTTCTCTTCATGTTTGGACCTCATTCCCTTCTCATAGAGGCAGGACCATGTTGTGCATTTCCTGAAATATAATTTGTGGAACACTATTCCTATAAGATATTTTGGAAGAAAGAAGGGTTCCATGGTCCAACAGGTTTGGAAAAGAATGTATACTACAGTTCAGCGATTCACAGAGCATTACTGACAAATAAACAAACATACAAGACAAGACAAAAAACTATGAGGATTTCTCTAGTTTCAAAAAATCTTTAATGTGATTTATTTAATGCAATACTTTCTGAGGTTATTTGACCATCCAAAACTGTTCTGGCTGTTAAAATCGATTGAGAGTTCCTTGGTATGCACTCAGGGGAATGGTGGTGTCAGGGGGAGCACACTGGTTTGGGAGATAGGAGACCCGCATTTCCGTGTCAGCTGTACCACGGACTCCCTTGGTACTGCCTCAGGGACATCATTTCCCTTTTCAGGCCTTGGAGCCCCATTCACAAAATAAGAGGGTTCAGACTTGTTAGCCTTTTAAGACTATTGGGGCCAACAATTTCTAATTCAAATAGTACACCGTATTTAATGGAAGAAAGGCTGATGTGGCCTCCCAAAGGATGGTTGATGGTTGCCAGGGAAGGACTATATACAATCCATGGAGAGTATTGAGTCAGCTCTTTGTTTTCTCTGGCTCAGACATTATGGACCAACACATTTTGAGTGGAGATTCTGTTGGGGCACCTCTGGTGTCTTCACCTTGCCCATGGGTATGGAGCCTTAGTCATAGACTCCTGAGCAAATGTTTGCACCATGTTTCTACCCCACTCTGGTGACACAGAGGAGTCTTTTCCCTTGCTCCCTTGTTCTTTGTCCGCATTCCCCACAACTTCTCAGTCCTTTAAATCTTTCATATTCCATCACCACCGCCCCCTAAATCCCTCCTCCTCTTATGTGCAGCCTCTGGAATGGGTTGTTGGCAGTTCTTGGTGGCATTCAGTTCAGCTGCTGGGTGGAGGAGGAGGGGAGGAGAGTCTGCTTTGAGTCCTGGATTAGTCAGGATGCTTTTGGTGGCAGAAAAATAAGCCTGACTCAAGCTGGCTTAAACAATAGGGAATTATTATCTCACATATCAAGAATGCCAGGGGGCAGGGTGGGTCCGAAGCTGGTTGAATTAGCCTTTCAACAATGGCATCCAGGAAGAGTTTCTCTCTTGCTCTCTGCTGTGCCATCATCAGCTGGATTTTTTCTCCAGCTGGTGACAAGATGGTGACAACAGTTCCAAGCATCCTCTACAGATGGGACAAGATCTAGGGGAAGAAAGGGTCTCTCTCTCTCTCTCTCTTTTTTTTTTGTCCTGTGGCTCTTTCTTTGAAGCAAAGACATTGTCCCCAGAAGCCACCAAACCACCACTCACTCCAGAGGACTTCTCATGTTTCCTTGTCAAGAATTGGTAGTATCCCAGAATCAGTCACCAGCAAAGAGAACAGGATTACTCTTAGGTCATTGAGCCCATTCCTGGACCTGGGAGTGAGGTCAATGCCTCCTTAGTCTAGTGTTGGAGAGATAGAACAATGCCTGCCTTTGGTTAGGAAGCAAGAGGACAGAAATGAATGTGGGGTAGACAATCCATAGTGAGGTCTTATGAGTAGAAAGGGGAGGGAAGAGACTCTTGAAATAATCTGGGCTCCATTAAATCTTTCAATTACCATCACTAACCCATTGCGAACATTTCTTGTGTACCATACTGTGCCAAAAGAATGTCAGTCTCCTTCCTAGTCCTGAGTTACAGACAAAATACTTTCTCTTACTTTAGGATCTGTCCATGCTGGGCTCCAGAAGAGATGGCAGAGAGAAAAAACTTAATCTGTCCTCCTTAAAGAATTCTGTTTAAGCTACCCAAGTTTTCCACATTTGAACAGCCGTACCCACTCACCTCTTACCTGAAATCGCCAGTCTGAGGGAGTATGCTCTCCACACAAGCAATCTCTGTCTGTGGGTGTGAGGGAGCTAGGATCGGGATTCCACTGCAGAATGTAATACAAAGTGGCTGATCAGCGCTCACACCTCCAGCTTGAGAGAGAGCTAGAATCTTACCTCTACTACATCCTAGAAATGGAATCTTGGGCAAATTGCTTATAACTTCCTTCTTCCTCAGTTTGCTGCTCTGTAAAAGAGAGATAATCATACTCCCTACCTGATAGAATTACGGTGAAGATAAAAAGGGATCACACTTATAAATGCCTCTGCACAGCGCCTCTGGCAAGGGGCTGTACCTAATGGCTATCGATGCTTGTTATTTTTAGGATCAGAGGAAGAGAGCTATTATTATGACGTCATCTAGAAAAATCCCAAAGCAGCCAATAGAGTCAAGCTGGTGCTTCCAACCCTGCTGGGAGCAGGCTTTTCTTTTTCTTTTTTCCTCCTGGTGGCCCTCAGTTGGTACTCCCCCTCCTGAGTGACACAGCATCACATGGCAGGAGAAATGAAGCCAAGAATGAGATGGGCACTTGATTCAGCACAGTGACTCGGGCTGCCAAGTAGGCTTTTGGAAAATGTCTTGCTCCCCCCTCCTGGAGCATATTTTGGACGCCTACTTGTCATATTGCAAAATGTATGTGACAAAACAATCTGGGATCTCGCTGACAATTATTCCCTTCATGCTGCAACTTGGAATCTCTTGTCTGGGTTGTGGGGGGTGGGAGGGGCGCTGCCAGCCTCAGGAGCCCTGGCACAAAGGCAGCCAGAGGAAGGAGTCCTGCCCAGCAGGAGGGGCCGGGGGCAGGGCAGGAGCTGGGACCTACCTTCCTGCACATGGTTCTTTTCCTCTGTGCCCAGCTTGGGCACCTCAAGGAAGTTTGACCTCCTTCTGAGGGCAACAAAGCAAACTGGGTCAAAGAGGCGCAATATGTAATAGCAATGGTGTGCATTTCTTACACCCTTCCTTATTTTCGTGAGGATGCTGTGACCAATTCCTCCAAAGTTGGTGACTTAAAACAAGGGAAATGTATTCTTTCACCGTTCTGGAGGCAGAAGCCTGAGATCAAGAAGTTGGCAGAACCAAGTTCCCTCCGAGGGTTCCAAGGGAGAACCTTCTTTGCATTCTCCAGTTGCTGGTGGCTCCAGATGTTCCGTGGCTTGGGGCTGCATCACTGCAATCTTTGCTTCTGATTTCATGGGGTTTTCTTCTCTGTGTATCTCCTGCTTTTCTCTTTTCTTAGAAGGACACCTGACATTGGTTTTAGGGCCCATCCTAATTTGGGATGATCTCACCTTGAAATCCTTCATTACATTTGCAATAACTTTTTCCCTTAATAATGCCATATTCCTACATTCCAGGCAGTTGTGCCTTTGTGGGGCCACCATCCCACCACTGCAAGCCCTTTCCATGTGGCAGGTGTTAGAGGAAAGATCTATGACCTCACCATTCACGTGAGAAACCTAGGAGTCTGTGCTGTTTTCCATCCCCATTTTCAGATGAGAAGCCTGAGCTGTCCTGTTCACGATTCCTGATTCTCCTTTGTTCTTCACTCAGCCCTAAGCAACTGAGAAAGTTTTTAACTGTCATTTTATAGATGAAACCCTGAGGTTTAGAAAGATTTTGCAACTTGCCCAAAAACTAGTGGGAGTCAAAGCCCAGTATTCTAGCCAGTTATTTTTCAGATGAACTGGATAGAAAGAAATAACTCTATTCTTTTTGCAGTACTATCTCAAAAAGTATTTGCTGAATGAATAACAACTTGAAGATAAAACAGCACATTTTCATTTCCTAAGGAACTCAGGGATGTCTCCTTCTTCTTGCCTCCTGGTAGGAAGAAATGCAAATACCAGTGCCAAAATTCCCATGAGGCCTTGAGGGACAGGGGCAGAGGATCCCGGACTGGCTGGTCTGCGTCTCGTTCCTTCTTTCTGAAAATGACAGGAAGTGTGTGTTCCTGGCTTCAGGTAGGAGCCTCCCATAGCGGAGGTGGGAATTTGCTCAGGACCAGACATGACTTTCACCAGGAGGCCCAGAACTGTCAACCAGTGATGCCTTGGGAAGAAAGCTGATTCTGGTGACAAATCTAGCTTTTGTGTACTTTTCTGTTACAGGATACCAGAAACAGGGGCAAGGCTGTGATTTGTTGGTCACTCGCTCTGTGTCATACTCTGCAATAGGTACTTATGCAGACATGATCCCAGTCAGTCCTCAGATATGATTACCTCACTCGGACCTCCTCGAAGATGTGTAGCATCAGGGAAAGGAGTGTTAACGGAAGCACCAAGCCATGTGTTTAAATATGTAAAAGGAGACAACCAGACCACACACTGTCAGCACCCCACCCTCATATCTGGCTCAGTCCAACCCCGAACCCCAACAGTTGTCCCTGGGCCTTAAGGTGTGCTCCTAATGGAATGGTCTGTCCTCAGGAGGGGGAAGCCCCCCTCCCCCAGACTCTAGAGGCAGGCTCAGGGACATTGGAGCAGGGGACTCGGAGTCTTGTGTACCCCGTGTATAGGTAGGTATGTACCCTTGGGCCCTCTGGCTCCTTGTCCACTGCAGAGGATGGGTGTGGAGCAGAGGAAGAGATTGGGGCCTTCTAAGGTGTCTGGCCTCTCGCCTGGGTTAGGGTGCTCTGTCTCTGTTGTTTTGCCCACAAATGAACTAAACAATAGTTAATGTATTATGCTCTATTGCCGTGAAACATATCTGCCTCCCCCCAACCCCACCCACAAACTTAGTGACAGAAAAGCAGCTAACATCCTTTATCTCAAAGCTTCTGTGGTCAGGAGTCTGGGGCCTCAAGCTTGGGATCTCTCTAACAAGGATAGAACTGGGCTCGTCTCCATGAGGCAGCCCACAAACACGGCAGCTGGCTTCCTCAGAGCAAGCGAGCCAGGGGGTACAAAAGACAGAGGTCACTGCCTTATTAAAAATTGTATTGTGGTAAAATACTCATAATATTTACCATCGTCACCATTTTTAAGTATACCATTTAGTGGTATTAAGTGCATTCACGTTGTAAAAGCAAAGCTATCCGTTAACCAGTGATGAACGGGCACGTTAGTGTGTGGCCAGGAAAGGCATCTATAAGAGGTGACATTTAACCCGAGTTTTGAGTAATACGAGAGAGTCAGCCATGAAAAGATTTAGGGTTTGTAGGGAGAACAGCCAGGGCAGGGGTCCGTAAGATGGGATGGACTTGTCATGTACAGAGGAGAACAAAGGAACACGACTTTGTCTTCAGAGTAAATCGTCAGCTTAAACAGGATGGCTGTGTCTCCTTTGCCGCGGGCAGCTTGCTTGAAGACCTGTCCCACCATCCTGGGCACTCTGTTGTGGTTGTAAACAAAGGACGTATTCCTCAGGCCCTCATTAGGTGTGTTCTAACATTCGCAGCAGCAATAACAGATAATTAGTTTATCCCCAGACTCTGGGACACGATTAGTATTTTCTCTGTGATGCTGAATAGATTTGCTTCAAAGTTACTGAGGAGAACTGCAGGTATAAGCTAAATTTACACTTCCTCTTTGGGAGAAGTCAAACCTGGTAATTATTATTTTAAATTCCCTGCTGAAAATGAGTCAACAAATTACCTCAGTCATTAGCCATAACCAAGGCAGGATCATCCAAAAAGTCTGCTTGGAATAAAAAAAAAAAAAATGGCTCCGGGTCTTGAGTCAGAGTGGGTTTGAGGAGATGCTCTGCAATGTTGCAACCACGGCAATGTAGAAAAGGCCACAGGAAAAGGTGTCTCTTCTGGGGAACGTTGTGCTGTTCACCTGTGATGTCTGGACGAGTGGCAGCCAGCGTGGGCCGTGAGGTACAAGGCCGGCTTGCAGGGGGTGACATTAGAGAAAGACAGGAAAATTCTAGGTCCTCCTTCGGGTTGTTGAGGGAGTAGATTAACAAATTGTGAACTGTCTTGCTTCCAGGCATTTTTGTATCTGAGAAAAGAAGTCAGGATAAAATCAGGGTTTCTGTTACCTGAGGTTGAAAGCGTGCTCACGGAAGCACTGGACAGTTATGAGGAGTAAAGGATAGAGTTCTGACAGTCAGTTCTGGAAGTCAGAATCTGGGAGAGGGTAGGAAGATATGGCACAGAAAGGCCAAAGATTTTCACAGTCATGCAGGAATGGGCAATATGTGGTCCAGGGCTGTTACCGAAGCTTCTTGAACCCAGGTCAGGCATCAGTAATGCAACACAGAATCCTTTCAAGGCCAAGGCCACCTCCTGGGGCATGGTGTGGCTCACCTCACCCCTTTGTTTCCCATCTCTTGGAGAATCACTGTCCTGCCTTGCCTGGTGGCCAATGCTTTCTATATCTTGTCCAAAATATATTCATCATGATTAAATTATCATATCAGTATTATATGTGTTATAATTATGTATCATTTTACACAATGCTGTTTAACAATCATATAATATATGCACAAATACACAGTATACAAAACACACAATTCTGTAGTATACTATAGGATTAGTAAAAAAAAAAAAAAAGAAGAAAAGAACAAAGAAAAGAGATGGGAGAGTCACTCACACAACAAAAAAGAAAAGGTTTAAGTTTCCTAACAGGAACAAAAGCAATTATTTGTCAATTCAATGTCCTAGTTAAATGTAAATAAAGTTTACTTGTTCACCTTAAAAAATTAATATAACAATGATTATAATAAATTAACAATGATTAAAGTCCTGGTGGTTTACATTTTAAAAAAGATTTCTCACTATGAAAGGAATAGTTGGTATTTCATTAAAAGAACATACATATTATGTATAGATGTGTAATTATATAATGTAATTATTATAATAATAATTAATGTCCTAGTGGTTTGTATTTCAATACAGACTTCTAACTGGGAAAGGAAAGGCTTGGTATTCCATTAGGGGAATTTTAAGCAAGCAGGGTTTATGGGGCGGTACCTTCTGAAATCACATCTCATGGATCCCAAGTTATCGTGAGCAAAACTGAGCCCATTGGAAGATTCTGCAAGTTCTTGGCGCAAATCCAGGCTATTAATGTCACTGCAGAGCCTGACTCAAAGCACCATTGCTAGAACCAGGGTAGGTGAAAACAGACTGTGACAGCTTCTGGTCCTACTTTACCCTTAAAATCCTTAAAATACATCTCTGAACAATGCAGTACAGTTTAGCAATGAATGGAATTGTGGTTTCCTGTTACAGAAAGCAAAGGGACAAGCCACTTCCCCGGTGAGCAGGAGAGGCTTGGGGAGTGGTCAGATCTACAAGCTTCTGGACATCAGCTCAGCTTCCTTGAGACTCATCTTCCATCTAAAAATTGATGGCTTCCGTCCAAAGTGCCTGAAGTGCCAGTTACACTGAAAACTAGCCAAGGTAACACCGCTTCCAATGTTTTAAACCTTGGAGGCACTATATAAATTATTGGAGCTAATAATCTTCAGGTTCCAATTGGACAAGATGAAGCAACTCCACCCAGTAGACTAATTCATTCTATCATTTGGGGAAAGACTGGTCAATTGCAAAAAAAAAAAAAAAAAAAGAAGAAAAGAAAAAGTCTAAATTCTTCATTTTTACCTTTCCTGCATTCATATCCTGTGCAGTGTGGCTTTGTAGTCCACCTAAAGATGGACCCTATTCCCTCGCCCCTTGAATCTGGGCTGGCCTAATGACATGGTTTGGTTGCTAGAATGCAGTGATGGCGCTCCAGTTCTGAGCTAAAGCCTCAAGAGACGATGCATCTTCCCGTCTTCTATTTCTTGGAACCTGTTCCAGAAGCCATGCAAGCAAGCCTGGGCTAGCTTGTTGGAAGAGAAAAGAAGCCAGCCTCCATCAGCCTGCCTCCCTCCGAGCTGGGAGCTGCCCAGGTCACCATCTGCAGGTATGTGACTTAGCTTGGTCAACACCAGAGAGCTGCCCGGCTGAGCCCACACTAAGAATGCTTGACTTGAAGAATCATGAGCTAAAAAAATGGTTTCTTTTTTAAGTTACTAAGTTTTGAGGTGGTTTGTTACACAGCAATAGAGACTGATAGAAACATTTTGCAGAAAGCTCATTGCTTTTGTTGGTAGTCAGAGAGTGCTTCTAAATATGTAATTTGGCCAGGTGTGCGTATGAGTTAGGGACCATAGGTACTGAAGGAGAAGTCAGAAACTTGGCTTCTGCCAGCCTTTGTAAGTTTTGAGATAGCCCAGGTGTCTCTGGAAAGGTAACAAAGGCGTATATTAAGAATTTGTTCTCTGGATCCACTGCCCACTCTTCCACTGTCTCAATATATTCAGTTATAATAAGGATGCAATGAAACAGGCATTATTGCATTAATAAGAATATGAACAGGCTCAAATCTTTCTATTCATTAATAAGTATTTATTTAAATATACCCTATAATAAGGGATGGGGTTACAGGATGAAAACGTAGAGCTTCTATCCTGAAATTATGGGGACTTGATCCACAATTTATAAGGAGTAAAGGACAAAAACTTGATTATGAAACCAGCTCATATATACAAATTAAATGTTGGAAAAGAATTTGGCAATCTGTGTCAAAGTCCTTAAATTATTTTTACTCTTTGGTGCAATGGTTTCTCTTTTAAAAATATATCCTAAAGAAATGATCCAAAATGTAAAAAAGACTGTGTTCACAAAATGTTCTTCTCTTTATGTAAACATAGGTGAAATGCATTAATTACCAATAGCAAATATGTTAAGATGTATCTGCTAGCTAGAGCATTACCCAGCCATGAAAATGATGTTTCTGGAGAGTCTTTTCTAACAAAAACAATTATGACATGCATTGCATAAAATGCAGGTGAATGACTTCGCAGGCAGGTAGAGCTGGTGGCTGGGGTAAACTGCATTTGAACTGAGGAGGATTTGACCCCAGGATCATTCTTTTTCCATCAGAGCTGTCAGACTCCCAGCAAAGGGATTATAAATGGATTTTATTTTACTTCTTTCTCTTTATTAGCACTTCTAATTCTTCCTCAATAAACTGTATATCTTTTACATGTAAATAGTATTTAAGAAATGGGCAGATGGCTCACAGGCCCGGCCTTCTGGTCACATTCAGGCAGAGTTCTCGCTGCCTAGAGAGGGACGCCCAGGCATTTGGGGAGAGCACCCCCAAACCTCTTCTCCTAACTGTAATTCTTTAACTAAAGGATGCATTGTCCATTTCATTATCAGAAAGAAAATCCTAGCCCTCCTCAAGCCCAGACCCTAGCCACAGCACTCCCTCACACTTCTAGCCAGGCTCTTCTAGAATATTCCGGTAAAGGAGAATTCTCACTATTGCAAAAGGCAGCCCATCCCATGGTTCGCTGAACTCTAGAAATGGAGACGTCCTTCCTTGAGTTGGGGGGTGAAACCTGACCTCTCATTCTATCCTCATGAAATACTCTCCCTCCAGAGGCTGTAAGTGGGTAGAGCAGATGCTCTGTTCCTTGCAGTGGACCTTCCTGGTCTGCTAACCAGTATCAATTCTCACTGTCTTCCTTAGAACAGAGCTTAAATTTTATTAGTTATGTATTTATTTGAAGATTTTATATATTTGTTTGACAGAGAGAGAGAGAGCAAGAGAGGGAACACAAGCAGGGGGAGTGGGAGGGGGAGAAGAAGGTTTTCCGCTGAGCAGGGAGCCCGATGTGGGGCTCCATCTCAGGAACCTAGGATCATGACCTGAGCCGAAGATGCTTAATGACTGAGCCACCCAGGCACCCCGAGGGCAAATGAAATTCTTAAGGGACCCTTGGTCTTCTCTGCCTCAGGCTCAACATCCTTCATTCCCTTAGGAGTCCTCCTTGGTAGAGTTCGGGTCCTCTAGCCTCTGGACATTCTACCAGGAGCTGTTCCAGTCTTCCTCAGCATCTCTCCTAAATGATGCTCTTAACTGAATACAAACTGAGCTCAAGTGGAGATCAGTCTGGATGGAGAAATTGTGGTGCCTCCACATGAGGGCTGTCTGTCTTTATTTGTGTTCCATGGCCTCCCTCCTTTCCTTTTCCCTTGGCACTTACAGTCACAGTTGATGACCTTGACTGAGAGCTTTCTATGTGCCAGGTGGCATGACAAGCATTTTCTGTGCATTATCTCCGTTTATCTTAAATGTAAATTCCTCCTGGTGTGCCTGTCTTCCCTGCTAGCGTGTGAGCCCCTGGGGAGCAGCAAGCGTGTCTCACTCATCAGTGGTTCCCTAGTGCTTGGAATAAGGCAGGGGTGTGTGAAATGCTTGTTCAACAGAACTGAACTGATATCAGGTGAACATGGAACTGGTGACCCTGCCTTCAAATCCAGCTCTACCATTTGTTGGCTTGACCCTTAAAACACCTACATCTCTGGGGTGCCAGGGTGGCTCAGTTAGTTTAAGCATCTGACTCTTGATTTCGGCTCAGGTCACAATCCCAAGGTCATGAGATGGGGCTCTGTGCTGGGTGTGGAGCCTGCTGAGATTCTCTCTCTCCCTCTGCCCCTCCCTCATCTCTAGCCCCTCCCCCCTCTGCCCCAAACCCACCTTTTTACATAAGGTCTCAGAGCCTTATGTAAAGAGGAGACAATGCAATTTAACCTGCAGAGTTGTGAGCCCATTAGAGAAATTTCTATGTAAAATGTGAACCCATCTCTTGTGGAGAGCAGATTTGTGGGATAGAGCAGAAGCAAAAAGCACAGGGGTGTTTGTACCATAAAGTAGAAGGTGGCGGACAGGGGAACCACAGAGGGAGGAGGCAGCAGGCATGCTGGCAGGTCTCAGACCACTTCCCCCCTCTCCTTTCAGGTGATTCTGCCTCCAGCTGTCCTAAAACCCAGGAGGGTTGCTGGGGAGACCAGAGAGGCAGAACAAGACTGAGCCCTGGCTTCAGTGAGCAGTGCCTTCTATCCTGCCCGCCCTCACATGCATGAGCCACATTGATGGGGGTTATAGAGTTAACATATAAGAACCAGACTTTGACAGGGATACTAAGAAGTAAATGAAAACACTTATTTCTAGCCTGTAGCTGGAAAGTTCCTGCTAAATCTTCGCTTCCATATTCTAAGCAACTCAAGGACAATGACTGTGTTCTGGTTTCTCAGGGGTGTGTTGGGCAGCCAGCACCGTGCCTGGCCCATGGTAGGTGCTCAATAAATACGTGTTGAATGCATGGGTACATGATCCAGACCAGCCCATTGGGATGAATGGTGTATCTTCAACTCAACAACTTCATTGAATGTGGAAGTTAATATAACTATGAGCAAAATGTTATTCTTCCTCAGACTTCAAGGAAGGAGAGTGAAAGAACTAAAACCTATTGAAATTTTACTACAGGCCAGGCAGTTTGCAAGGTGTTTCTATTGATTATTTCATTTATTTACCAATATCACCAGGTCAGTACATTTAGGTTAATTTTACAGATAAGGATATGAGAGAGAGTAAGCAATTCGACCAAGTTCAGATAGAGTTTTCTGGTTCCAACATCCACACCCATGTAGGGATGCTGCTTTGCCCCTCCCACAGGCACACACTTTCTCCCCTACACCATCTCTGCTCACACCCAACTTTGTCCTCCTCCTCATGGACATACACATCCGAGGTCCCGGCAGACCGTCCACCTGAGGCCGCCTGAGGATTTTGACACAAACACTGACTCCCAGACCCTGTCCAGTTTTATAAACATCTGTATGAAAATCGTAGTGCCCACTGTCTGATTTCCCCCTATACACCAGGAACTTCACACACAAGATTCCAGAATCCTCCATGAAGACTTATCAGAAGGTGTCATTCTTACCATCTAATAGAGGAGGAATTTGAAGCTCAGGGAGTTTAGGAACCTCGACCAAGATCCCACGGCTTCAACCTAGAGCCAGTTCTGGTACCCGAGCTTAGCCCACCTTACCACTCTGTCTCCTTGGTGTTAAACTCTGCCGGTGTAAAACGAAGAGTAGGATAGTTTCCATCCCCGTGGGTCTTTCTCTTGTGTTGGTACATGAGGCAAAGCCCCTGTTTCCCGGCACTGCCTGTTCTATCCTTTCCCTTTGCAGGGACTCAGGGGCGGCTGGGGAGCTTCTCACCCCTACTCCCCAAACCTTCCATCCTCTAGGCTCCCTTTCTCCTAAATCTTGGCCCTGACCCTGTTCACCAAGTGGCCCTGGGGTAAGTCACTTTTCCTCAGACTCATTCACTTCATCCACCATTGGGGGCCCTGATGTCTACCTGATAGATTAGCAGGGGGAGGTAGGTTTTCTTTTTCAAAGATGGTGGCACCACCAGTACCTCTCTCTCACATGATCTTTCTACGCTGTGGATGTGACATGGTTCCACTGGGGTGTGGGGTGGGGTGGAGCAGATGCCTATGTCTCTTGTCCTTGAACTTTGCTGGATCTTTAGGACTGCCTTGGCCAGCAGACTATGGCAGAACTGACCCCTCATGACATTTGAGGTTGGGTCATAAAAAGCAAAATGGCTTCCACCTGGCACACTCCCTTGGGAGCCCTGAGGTGACCCGGAGGAAGACCTAGAGGGCATGTTAGATAGAACATGGAGAGACACCCCACAGTTACTCCATTCCCAGCTGCTGGAGTCTTCCCAGCCCGGGAGCCAAGTGAGTGAAGGAGCCTTCAGATGATCCCAGCCCCCAGCGGATGCTCAGCGGAGCAGAGACAAGTGTTCCCATGGAATCCTGCTCTGTACTACAAGTTCCACAGCACATCAATGTCCTTGTCTGAGGCCGCTTCGTTTAGGGGTGGGTGGTGATGCAGCCGTGATCTTGGCGCAGGGTGAGAGCATTAACGGACAGGAGGCATGGACAGGCCTTGGCTCTGGGCTGAGAAGAGCCAGGTTTACCTGAGGTTACCACGATGAGTCCAGATGGAACCATGAGACTTGGGTTTCTGGTTTTCAGAAATTGGTGTCAGAGTCTTTCAAGTTAGTCAACTCCTTTGGAGGTAGGGTTTAACCAATTTCAAGAGCTACCAGCCCACAGGAATGTAAAACTCAGTTCAAAACACACCATAAACTGACTCATTTTCACGAGACTATTTAAAAAAAAAAGTTGAGTGTATGCTTAATTTTCTTAGGGCTTCCAAAAACAATAGGAAAGTCTTTCAAATGGAGCCATGTGTGCGCGGATCTGTCTAGAATCCCAGCCCTTCCCTAACCTCGTTAGCCTGAAGAAAATTCTTTTGTTTCACTGAACCTGGAGGCAAAGAAAATTGCTGGGCCAGAGAAACGGGCTTTGGTGACACAGTTGGAAAAGCCATATCAGGCTGAGATTACTAAGTAAACTGGGGCACTCTTCCCTTCTGGGTCTTGATTGTGTACAATGTATACCTGACTTCAGATTTGATGGATCCCAGGTGGCATGGAGGGACAGGAAATGTTGTAAGTAAAGAAGCTGAATGTTTGGTGGTGTTTGATTGCCAAGGAGTTGTCAGAACTGGGAGAACTTTTAGCGATCCTCTGGGTAAAAGCCTTTGACTCTTACTGGAGAGGCGCTGAAAGCACAGGGAAGGACTATGATTTGCAGAGCTAGTCACACAGCTGGCCTGGCAACTGAGGAAGCCCCTTTTTTCTGAGACATCTGGGAACCTTCTAGTTATCATTCCTCTTTTTAAACTTTCCTTTCAAAGTGTTAAAATCCCCAAAGGAAGCTGTGAGCAGGGAGCAATTCAAAGAGGACTAAGGTAGAGAGACAATGCAGAGAGAAGGTTTGCCTGCTGTTTGCCAAGGTCTAACACCCTTCTGTAGTCTGTGGGGCTTGAGTTATAAAGGCTGGACTTCCAGTAGAGGAGGAGGTTGGGAGAGGGTAGTGTGTGGCGGGGGGAGGATGAGGGAAAGGGAGACAGGATGATCATAGGTGTATTTGACCTACGTTCAAGCTGAAAACGGAAAGACGAGCTGTTTGCCAAGCAAGAGAATAGAGCAGAGGAAGCTTTTGGCACTAATTTGCTCTGAGGGCAAAGAAAGTGAGTGAGTGGGTGTGATGAGACCTGAAGGAAGGGCGTCTCTGGCAGAGGGAACCTCAAGGACGACAGCCTTGAGGCTGGAACCGACGTGGAGCAATTGAGGGCAGCAAGAGTGCAGCGTGGGGGAGCCCGAGAAGCAGTGACATCCCAGGTGAGGAAGTTGGAGAGAGGCACCAGTTGGGGACCTGTGGGGCCTGGTGTAGACCCTGGAAGGACTTGGGCACTGGCCCCGAGTCAGGCAGGAAGCCTGCAGAGGGCTTGGTGCGGGGAATTGTTGGACAGAGGGCTCTTGAAGGCTGGGACTTTGTCTTCCTATATTCTCACACAGCGGAGGTGGGTGCACATTCCAAGAAGCAAGACACAGCCCTGACCCCTCAGATAGATGAGGCTCAGAAGAAAGGAGGGCAAGGACGGTGGGTCCACGTCAAGCTCTTCTCTGTTCGCACTGCAGCGTTTCTGTGCCTGACCTCATTCCCTCCTCACTTTGCTCCGGTGACTAAGCAGTGAAGCACCCACCACCTCTATTTTAAGACAGGACACGGAAGCTAACAGAGGTTGACTTTTGTGCCCAAGGTCACTGCTGATTATGGCAAAGCATGGATGGGAGCCTCAAGCCCCCTGACCTCCAGTCCAGGGCTTTTCTGAAACCTGGAGCCCCCTCAGGGAAGCTCTGTCCATCCTTCCTAATCCTGAGTGAAGCCATCACTGGGCATGGCAGGTGTCCTCCTAGATGTTCCCCTGGAGATGTCACTGTGAACCACTTCTGAGGACACAGGAATGAACACTCTCCGGGACTTGGAAGACTAAATGTAGAGTGTGACCAACGGGTTGTCATCCCCGGTGCACAGAGCAGCAGGGAAGGAGTTTCATGGAGTCTATGCTGCTCTTGTCTTAAGTTTGTGCTGGAACCCCAGGGCAGATCACCCATCCACCCCTCCCCCCCAACATGTAGACAGCTAGGCTGCTGGCGTGAGTCTGGGTTTAAGACTTCAGGTGTCCCCAAAACAACTTGATTTTTCTACAAGGGAATCCGGTTCAGGTTTTGAGCATCTGTTAGGGTGAGGTGGTGGAAACGTTGTTCCATCCCTTTGGGCATCTTTGTCTGGACGTGTGGCCGAATTCCGAGAGGTTTGCTGAACTGATTGGAGGGAGCACTGAAGCTTCCTGTGTTAACACTGCATGTGACATTCCCGTCTGGTCTTCAGCCACTAGTCCCTTGCTCTGTCCTTTCTTATCCCTGAGCACGAGTCTCCTTTTGCCTTCTGGGTCTCTGTGAAGGGAGAACATTCTACAACAGAGGCTGCCCCACTCTGCAGTAAAGGGAATACCATTTCTTGGGCTCATTCTGCTGTTCTCATGGGCCACTTGACTTGAGGTTTGAGGCTTGAGGGCTCTGTGTGGCTGCTTCCCAGGCATATCGAGGTCTGCCAAGCAAATATTTCTTCGGTTGCCATGCCGTCCAAGCTTGAGCTCCTCTTGCTGCTGGGTTCTCTAAACCTCTCCGGGGGTTTGGCCATCTCACCCTCTCCCTGGACTTGCCAGGAGTGGTGGCAGGACCCTAGGTCCCTTCCCTACTCCTCCGTCCTTGTCTGAGCCCAGGCAAGCTTCATGAGGTCTCAGGGAGACCAGAGCTTACTCAGTCCTCATCATGCATTCTTCTCTCTTGGGCCAGGAGCTGGATGGGTTTGAAGTTTAAAAACTGAACACCTCCAACTGCATCCTTTGTTCCATCTGCACTTTTCTGGGTCAATTTCTTCCCTGAACCAATAAACATTGACTGTTCTACCTGCTGCTTAAATGCAGAGTTTCAAGACTGCAGAAAAAAACCAAACCAAACCTTGTTAATATTTCACAATATTAGCCCTTCTGCTGCACCATACGCCTGATGTTGGAAGCATCTGCTTTGAAGTCAGGTGACCCGATTCAAACCCTAATTATAAGGTGCTTGATCCATCATTTGCGACACACATATAAACCTCATCTATAGTCTCTCATCTACGAAATGGAAATAATTATTCCTGTTTGGGGATTATTTTGAGGATTATAAAATATGTCTGTTATGCTACTGGTACAGTGTGCGGTCACTGTCATGATTATCATCGTTCCAACCGGGTCTCCTGTTGGTACTTGGCGTTGTGCAGTTCGGAAAGTCTCAAGACCAAACTCAGGTCCAGCGGTTCTCTAGAAGGACCTGCAGAACTCAGAACTCGGGAAAGCTGGAATACTCAGTAATGCTTTATTAAAGTGAAAGGGGTACTGATCAGAATGAGCAAAGAGAAGAGGCACACAGGGCCCAGGAGCATTCCAGGCATGAGATGTTAGTTGCCTTCTCCCAGCGGACAGCCATGTGGTTGACCTTGGTTTCCAGCTTCTCCAGATGTCAAGGAGATACCACATGGCCAGGATCTCCCATCCCAAACCATAGTGCTCGCCTGAAACCTCAGGTGTGGGCCAAGATTCTTTCTAGGCAGGACAGACATCCCAAGGCTTTAGTGGTTTCCTCCCAGAAGCCGGGGTAAGGGTCAAGTAAATCCTTGGCAAGGAAATCCTTTCCTGTGCAACCTGTATCTTCACCCTGGTCAAATCCTCAACGCGCCACCGGCCCACTCAGCCCAGTTTGGGCCTGTTTCTGTGTTCTTAACAATCTGGGTTGCCTTCTTTCCCTTCCTCTGCTTTCTCCTTCTGTTTCTTCCCCAGCCAGCTGACAACTCATTCTAGAATCTTCTCATTTGTGTCTACTGGCCTCCCAAATATCTCTGCCATCTGCACCTACCCTCCATCCTCGCCATCACTGTCATGGGTTAGGTTTCCGTGGGCCACTTGAACCAGGACAAGCTCCTCCTAACGGGTCTCTCCGACTGAGTGCTCCCCGAGAGACCTCTCTGATCAGCACCGACGGGTCTCATCCTTCTCTTAAAAGCCTTTGGGGATCTGTTACCCATTTTGCACAAGTTCTCTTGGCAAACACAGCTCTGCTCAGTTTCCTGGCCACCTTCTTGCCTGCTTCCTCCCTGGTCTTCGGAACAGGATATTGTTGTTCAAATGCAGTTATTCATTCCTCTGGCTATTTGTGAATTTTCCTACTTCTCTCAGTGCCCCCCCCACCCCCTTATCCTGTGCCCCACCACCTACCACCCACTGAGACAGGCCAACTTCCCCTGGGCTCAACTGAAATGTTACCCCAGGAGAAGGCTCTATGTCCGCATCTCCCCCATGCTTCCCTGGTGTCAGGACAATTTTAGAATTCTTTCTACATTGAGCCATAACGTTTTTAACCTTGAGCATGGTGCACGAGAGATGCTTGGTACATACTTGCCAACTTAACCACAGGGAACAAATGATACAATCTGCAGCACATTGGACTCCGTACAGTAAAAAGGTCTGTTTATACTGGCCTTTGTTTTAGGTTGGGTTCCAATCACGCTGGTTGGTATTAGATTTCTGATTCTCATCTCTTCCTAGGAGGAGGTTCGAAGGCAACATCTTTT
Organism: Mellivora capensis; assembly: GCA_004024625.1. NCBI lineage: Eukaryota > Metazoa > Chordata > Mammalia > Carnivora > Mustelidae > Mellivora > Mellivora capensis. Next base: position 31,581 of record PISX010011942.1, on the reverse strand, counting down.
ATTCTAAGTGTTGTATCCCTTACAGTTTCTCCTTTATTCCTGCCATTGTTTTTTGGCTTCTTCAGAAATAAAATCATTTCTTCCATCCTCCCTGAGACCCCTGCTCTGGGATTAGCAAGGTGTTCAGTCATTTTATCGTGCAATATCTAGGTAGAAAGCAGATCACATACTCTTGGCAGGTTCTGCTTTGTGAGAAAATATTTATTCTATTTAAGCGCTGGATCCCCGTTATTATTTGGGGCTGCGTTTTAATATTGTGCTATTTCCCCCTATTGCTTTCCATGGGGAAGGAAGCGCCAAAGGTCTCGGATACTGCCACCTTGTGGTGAAGCGGCGCACCAGCCAGTTCTTTGCGGAAAGTAGGTTATTTCTAGGAGAGAGAGGATCGGTCTCTTGCCCAGCCACGTACGCTCCAAGGAGGGGCCATGTGAGGACACAGCAAGGTGGTGGCCGCTTGCAAGACAGGAAGAGGGCTGTCACCAGAAGACGATCATGGCGGCACTCTGATCTCCGACTTCCCAGCCTCCAAAACTGTGAGCCCTAAACATCTGCTGCTGAAGCCCCTCCCTGTGTGTGGTATTTTCTTACAGGGGCCAGAGAAGACGCACACAGTGGTGCAGTTTGATCTTCTGTGACTCGCAAACATTCAGTGAATTTAAATAACATTTATTTGTTATTGAAGTTAATGTTATTATTTTTTATTTTTATATATTGCATTTATTTTAGCACTTAAGGATATTTACTGTGGTTTAAGTAAGCTCAGACCCACTCTGCTGGGAGTGGGTCTCTTATGAAAATCGGGTAAAGGGGACGCCTGGGTGGTTGGGCGGCTGCCTTCGGCTCAGGTCATGATCCCAGCATCCTGGGTTCAAGTCCCACATCGGGCTCCTTGCTCGGCAGGGAGCCTGATTCTCTCTCTGTCTCTGCCTGCCACTCTGTCTGCCTGTGCTCTCTCTCTCTGACAAAGAAATAAATAAAATCTTAAAAAAAAATAAATAGCTCTCACTCCCTTTGCAGTCACTACTGCTCCTATTACTTCATTAAAAAAAAAAAAATCGGGTGAGGGGTGGAGTCTGAGTGACGCGGGTCCATTCAGTGACAACAAGTGAAGACAGAGGCATTGACTAGAGGTGCTTGTGAGAGCTCTGGGAAGGCACAAGAAATCACAAAGAGGGTTCTGTGCCTCCACAGACCTTACGGGATTTGAGTTTATTTTACAGAATTCCCTGCGCACCCAGCTATTACTGGGGTTACTAATAACATCTTAAGTTACAGATTCCCTTCAAGTAACAGGCTGGATAGACCCTCTGAAAATTTCAGGATTTTCTATTGAGGTGAAGAAAATCATGGAAGTATCTTCCAGAATGTTGTTTTTAATGTTGCTTTTTTCCCCCTCTGTCTGAACAGGATACAGTTTATATGGTGCTTTAGAAAAAAATTAATGTAAGGCATTTGTGTTCCTGTTATTAAGTAGAATACACAGGCATGCTGCATGCCCTCTCTCCTGCCTCTGGTGGGGCTGCCCACTCTTATGGTCCATGTGGCTCTGCCACTTTACCTCTTGACCTTGAAGTTCAGCTGGGGCCCTGTGGTTAACTCCCGACCTCCTTGCACGGATTGCAGAGACTTCTGGGTCCATTCCCCACTGAGGTAGGGCAGGACCAAGGAGGTGCAGGAGTGCCCACTTTGGCTATTCTCTAACTATGTGAAATCACCAGTCTAATCTGTGTGGCTGTCCCTTGTTGGGACGTGGTTGAGACACCAGGAATGTCTTTAAACTATCTCCCCTTCAATTTTGAAATTCTGGACGTAGAAGCCAGTGGTGCACACATTTCTAATTGCTTACCTTACCTAATTCCCTTACCCCATTTTCTTTTGTCTCCTGGGTCAGAAAGAGAGCCATTTCCTCTCTGTCAGTTGGGGACTCCCCCTTTTTCATATCTTAAGTACTCTCCTTACCTTCCTTCGAAAAACTCAGTGTTCACATTATCAGGTCTGGTTCTTGATATGTGAATGGACACTTAGGGAATAGATACTATATATCTTGATAAAGGATGATTTTCAAACTACTATCTTGAAAATTTTGTTTTCATATTCAAACACTGAATACCTAATGTACATTCCTTATCTTTGCATTACTGTTGTAAGAGTCCTCATCCCACTTGTCCCTCTACTTCTTGGCCAAGACAAAAGGATGCCTTTGGCTGGTGGAAAAGAAGGTCATGCACAAAGAAGGAAATGCAGAGATGAAGGCATGCTAATATTAAGAATACCTCTGCCTTTATTGTAATGTTTCTAAGGAAAGTGTCGTATTTCACTTCTCTCTCTACTTCCTTCTGGTGTCTAGCACATAGTGGGTGCACAGGTGAGCTGACCAACTTGTCCCAGTTAGTTGGGACTTTAGTTTTCTAAAAGTCCCATAGCCAAGGAACCTCTTGTCTTTGGCAAACCAGGACAGTGGGTCACCCCTCTGTATACATTCCATTATTTATTGCTGAAGGGAACATGGTGATTTCCTTGGTATGAAATGGTTGTCCTCATCATAATCATTAATCTCAGGAGTAAGTGATACCATATTTGAATTTTCAAACATGTTTCAGCTGTAACTTCTGAATTCCATAACAGTGGTTTTGCTCAGACAACACATAATTGACTCATACGGTCTCACTTCAACCAACACATGATTATCCCTCACAAAAGAAGAATAAACAGAGCCCAGATTCTTGCATTTGCTAATTGTTTATTCTGGCCCTTCTGTCTTTGGTGGTAACAACTGCTGGATTTCAGAGGACTGGGAAAATGGTTGCCTGCAGTATAAAAGTAAAAGAAAGAAGCATCCACTCTTTTAATAAAAATCTCTTATCTTGTATTGATGGTTTCAAACTGCAAGTTATTGCATCCTGTGACAAATACAAGGACAAAGGAATGAGGGAATCTCACGAATAATTTGTAATAGTTGGACATCCTTGCCATGGCGCTTGACTCTTGCAAAGGCAGGGGCCTGGGACTCAGGCGACGGGAAATCTCCTCCTGATTGTGCCACTGGTTGTCTCTTGTCCGCTAAAGAGTAAAGGAATAGAAAACTCGTCACTAGGGCTAAAGTGTGGGGATTAATCATCAAGATTATGACTTCTTATCATGGCCGTTGAGGCCTTTATGAAGTTGCCTCACTGGGTCACCCCTCCAGTCTTTCTCCAAGTTCAGGCATGCTTGTTCTTCCTCAGCCCTTCTCCATCGCCTGCCTCTGGAGTGATGCCTGGCCAGTGGCCAGATATGTCTTATACTCTTTGCTGGCTTTGGACACACGCTCTACCCATCTGCAGTCAACTGGTTCCTCTCCATGTTGTCATCCTTCACTTCCCCAGAGGACCTATGACATTTTCTTGTTGTTATCTTCTGTGACTATAACCAGTTAGCTTGGTAATAAATATTCCTTTGCCTTGTTTCTTCTTTTGGTGTCCCTTCCAATTTAGGGACCTCACAGGAATGAGAGTGGGAGGCAGGATTGGAGCCTTCCTGGATACTGCCCTGAGGATCCCAGCCTTAAGCCCAATGTCCCTGACCCATAGCAATTCTCTCTTTTTTTTAAATTAATTTTTTATTATGTATGTAAATGTCCTTGTAAGCCATTTTAAGTGTGCAACTCAATAGCATTAATTAAATTGCATTCCCAATGTTATTCAATCATCACCACTAATTCAAAACTTTCTTATTCCCCCCCAAACACTACCACCATTAAACCCCCATGAGATAGTAGCTAAACAAACAAATTTAAAAAGGCATTATTTCATTGTATTCTACACTGCGTGAAATCCACTGGGCTGATTAATTTTATGTATCCACCTGTCTGAATCAAGCGGTGCTCAGGTTATTTGATGAAATGTGATTTCTGGGTGTGTCTGTCGGAGAGTTTCTGGATGAAATTAGCATCTGAATCCGTGGCTCCAGTAATGCAAACTGGCCTCCTCAGTGTGGGTGGGTATCGTCCAATCTGTTGAGGTCCTGAATAGGAGACAAATGCAGAGGGAGAAGGAATTCAATCTTTCCTGCCTGGCTGCTTGAACTGGGACACCCATCCCCTCCTGCCATTGGTGTTCCCGGTTCTCTCTTCAGGCTTCGACCGAATGAACCACTGGCTTTTCTGGGCTCTCTGCAGGTGGCAGATGGGGGGAGGATGTTTCAGCTTTCATAATTGCATGAGCCCATTCCTTATAATCAATCACTTCCTATGTGTACATCCTACTGGTGCTGTTTCTCTGGAAAATGCTGACTAATGCAACAGCTCTAGGCCCTGAGAGTCTGGGGAGAAAAAAGGGGGCAGATGAGGCCCATCTGGTCACGTTTTACTTTCTCCATCGTATTTTCAGGTTCTTCACAGCAGAAACCTCTCTCTAGTTTTAGTTAACAAGAATTAAGTAAATGGGAACAAGCCAAATTCCCCCTACATTTGACTTTTATTAGAATAAGGCAAACGCCAAGAAAATAAGTTGATATGCTAATTGTTTGCATGGCTCTTCTAACTTTATCCGAGTTTCTTCCTCACAGGTGTAATTTTAAGTGAATTCAGCACACAGTGCAGAAAGATGTTTGATTCACATATTGACACGGATGGTCCTCACCACAATATTGTCAGATAAACAAGTCGGTGTGAATATTCCGGAAGAGGGACACCTCAGACCCAGATCAGCCCACGAGGAAGGTGGGAGCTGGCTGAGAGTCAGGAGGACCTGTCTGTTGTCAGCACAGAACCCTGTTTGGGGCCCAGCACCAGCTCCAGCTTCCGTTCTCCTGTGACCTGGAGCAGGAGTAATAGACGATCTTACCCCTCGTGGGGTTGTCGTGAATTCGACTATGATAACACAGGTAAAATTACTTCATAAACTTTGGTCGGGAAGCACTTTCCCAAATAACACCTACATTTTCCTACTGCTGTCTGGGTCATAAAGGGATGGTACAAGGTTCACGGGACAGCTCCACTGACTAGCCTCTGACCCCCTTCTTTTATGGAAGTTGATCAAGTTTCATAAAACCCTGTGCACTATCTTGTTGTTTTTATTTCCCTCGCTAATCTGCTGAAATATTTCCCTTAACTCAAAAAGCAATGAATAAACAATGAATCTTGGAACACTGAAAAAATAAAATAAAGTTTAAAAAAAAAGCAATACAATTGTGTCATTGGTACCCATTTTTAAAAGTTTGGTGGCAAAACATAAACATCTTGTCTTCACTTACATACACCATTGTTTTAAGACTTGGGTTTTGCGTGTACTGTTGATATCTGCTTCGACAGTTCAGTTCCAGAAAAAAAAAATCACTTCATAAACTTTGAAGCTATTCAAGTTTGTTGTTGTTAGCAGACTGTAAAATTTTTAGGTTTTCCTCCATGTATACGAATTCAGGATTCAGTGATTTCTGAACGGATACCTACACATGTAATCCATAAACCATTATGACCCATAAACTCTTTTCAACTACATCCTTTGCTAACTTCAGATCAACTTTCCTGGCAATAAGTAGTCCTACTACTATTAAATTTAAATATTGAAGAAGTATTTAATTCTTTATTCCTTTCTATTCTTTCATAAAGCAATGTGAAGGGGGGCCTGAATGGCTCAGTCAGTTGAGCATCTGACTCTTGGTTTCAGCTCAGATCATGATCTCAGGGTCATGAGATTGAGCCCAGCATTGGGCTTTGCCCTAGGCAAAGAGCCTGCTTAAGATTCTCTCTCTCCCTCTTCCTCTGCCCTCCCCCTCCACCGCCACATGCTCTCTCTAAAATAAATAAATAAATAAATAAATGAATAAATAAATCTTAGAAAAAAAACAAAACAATGTGCAGATGCTTCTTATCATCCTGTAATAAACTTGAAATTTTGGTAACTGTCTTCCTATCTATCTTCTTCAAATTAGGAGGATAGTTGAAGGGAAAAAGGTAAGTTTTGGGATCAGACAGACCTGAGAGATTTCCAGCTCCACTACTGCTCTAGAAATGGTCTGTTAGCCCCCCACCCTGCCCAGCAACAGCCCCACCCCTCTCTTTGTCCTTTCCTGTATTGAGGGGTTGGAAGACTGAGAACTCTATTTCTGTCATTTGCCCACCAGCAGGGTTTCTGTTCAGGGTTTGCGTTCTTCCAGTGAAATGCATGCACATGAGACCCAGAAGGAGGGGACATGGAAGCCATTTTGGTTTTGCTAGTAGCAGTTTTTGCAAGTGTGAAATTTTTACAGTGGTTTCTCATGTTCCCCAGCAATTTTTTCCACCATGGGGCTTTGGAAAAAGAATGACCTTGACAGTGTCTTCCTGCATTGTCCTCATGTTTGGATGGAAATCCTTATTCCCCAGCTGCAATGGCAACCTGAAAGCTAGTGACGGGTAAGTCCCTCCATTAGTCCCCCAACTTTCACTACTTGGGTCCTTCCTACAGTTTTGTATTAGGAGTTGCACTCTTAATCCTTTTCGTTTTAAAATGCTTAGACCTTTTTCAGCTTGTCTGACCAACCCCTAACTGATATCACTACTGACCTGCTTTGAGACCTTGGGCAAGACATGATACCAATTTGAATCTCAGTTCCCTTATCTGTGAAAAGGGTATAACCACTCATGGCACTCCTGCAAGGATAAAGAAGTCATGCATGTAAAGTTCCCAATGCAAAGTAGGGGCTCGGTGATGTTGCCATCCACAGTTTCCCCCACGCCTTGTGATTTTAGAGACTTCTTTTCTTTGTTCTTTTAGTCCCAGAATCCTTCCACTTTTGCTCTTTAATTGATTAAAAATCTAGGTGCTTTGGGGTAAGCTCCTGCTCTCTGCCATTTTTTGTTTGGATTTGGTGCTGCCACCAGTCCCAGTGCTTTCCTTTTTAGCCCAGATTCATCGCCTACCTGATTTCTGCTGGAATTTTTAAGATTGCTAGCTGGTGAAGATGTCCAGAGAGGGTTCATCAGCACTTTCCTCATGCACATCCCTCAGAGTCATTTTTAACTCCATGTGATTCATTCATCTTGTTCCTAAATGTAGCAAGCGAGCTCCTGGCCAAAGAAAAAGTCTTCCAAGAAGAACTTTTTATAATTCCTCATCTACTTATAGGAACCCACCTGCTGTGATGCTTGCCTTTGAATTTGAAAAGGCTGAGGAGCCAGCCCTCTTGGCCTGAGGGTTGGAGTGGATGGCTCAGGTGGGAGGACCTAGTGGTCCCAGATACTCTTCAGAGGTCTGAGAGATTTAGTCTGGGAACCACCTCTCCTGGGTCATATTTTCCTTCTTCTTAAAGTTGGTAGATCAAACCACAAAGTTTGACATTCCCAGCTCTGACATTCACTGAATGAGCAGTGGCCTTACCTTTCCTGGGTTCCCTTCTGTGTCTGATATCATGATGTCTGTTGTTTCTCCCAGATAGACATTGCTCTTCCTGTCTTTCCTCCTGTCCTCATAGGAATCCCTCTAATGCAGATGGGATGGCTCCTGCAAAGATTGTTCCCTCAATACCCAAGCCTGGATGGACAGACCCATTCTGTGGCATCTTGCTATGTTAGCATGGAAGACTTCAATTGAATTCATTTCTGTAATCATTTACTGAGTGCTGATTATGTGCCATGTGCAAGGTTCTGTGATGAGGCTGTGAAGAGTGTTCATGAGTAAGTAGAGACAGACAGGCAGTGCTATCCACACCGTCTGATGACCGGCAGTCACAGGGGCCTGACTTGCCAACACAAAGGTCCATCTAATCAGGACTCCTAACCAGTGCATGTGGATTGGCTACCAGCTCTTTCAAGGGATGAGGAAAGTGTCATGTGGTAAATGCTCTTAGTGAGGGAAGTGCAGGCGTCCCACTCATGTTCTGGGAGGAGCCACCATGGAGAGTGTCTGGGGGAAAAGAGCATGGGAGTTGAGTCTTGAAAGATGAGGGAGGTTTGGACAGTGGGAGTCCAGAGAGGAAAGGTCATGAGCAAAGACAAGGAAGAAGAGACAGTGTAGGGTGTGAAGGCACTGCTGGCGCACGGAATTTAAGGACAGAGGCTGTGTGAGTTGAACCTGCTGACCCAGTTGGCCAGGTCCTTAAATTAGAGGGATATGAAATTAAGTCATCATAGCACAGGGTGAGGAGATCTCAGGAGCAACATTGCCCCTATTGGGTGGCTAGTTCTGAGATTTACCAGTCATGTGAACTTAGATGGTGAAAATTAAATTAGTAGACTTGAAGAAGACTTGGAAAAATGCCTGGTATATAATGAGTTCCCAGTACATCCTGGTCTTACATTTCACTGATTCCAAGATGCACATTTTTCTTCTTCTCTAACAAAACCTCTCTAAACATTGGATGTAACTTATGGTGAATGGTTTTATAATTACTGCCAACCAGATAGGGGACATCAAGGGGTTATCTTTGCCTCTGTGTATGTGAACTTGGACCTAGCCGTCCATGGTGTTCTGACTACAGCTGCACCACATTGTCCATGTGATGGGTGTTGTATTTAGTTACCATGTAAAATATATCTAGAAGAATACACTATGATTTGGTATTGGATTGAAAAGTCATTGTATCTGCAGGAAGGCATGGAAACAGAGTAGCAGGAGCTAGATTTTAAATTAGCGAAGCAAATATTCATTGGTGGAATAACAATTTGATATTTAATTGCAAAACAACAACCAGGCGCTTTTTATAGGGCCCAAGGAAGGAGACAATTGTTACTGTGTTATGTTTTGTTACCACAACGTATGTAAAAGAATAGCCTGTCAAACACCCAGCATTGCAACTAATGGCAACGGAAATTTCCAAATTCCTCAAAACAGAGGAAAAACATTTCAAAGCAATGGGATGCAGGTGTGATTATCTCATCCCATAGGACCCTGTGTCATAGTTTCTGTGGCAGATAGTTTCTCTTTTTAGGGGTAAAAAAGGAATGGCACAAGTTCTAGCTGATGGCAGATTGTATTAGATGAAATATAGTGTTCTTTGTTGTTATTATTAGGGTTATTTTCTGTAGTTGGTGAGAAGCCATTCAGGATAGGGATGATGTCAGATCCGTGTCTTAAGAAAAGGACTTACTCATTAGTTCCCTGTCTGTGATATAAAGGGACTGGATTAGGTTCTCTGAGGCACCATTCTCCTCTAAGAATCTCAGTGTCTGTTAAATCCCAATGCCAGGGGTTAGGGTTGGAGCCTTCACCTTCCTGCTCCCACATAGCACTCATGAGGCTCCTGTGTTGGACAGGATCGTGTGACTCCCTTTTTGGATGTGATTGTTGGACACCTATTACTGTTAATGGGAAGGCACTGGTTCGCTTATCCACTGGAGGACACCGCTTTGGGGCAGAGAATTAGCAGATGGAGTGGCAGGCATTGATCTGTAGCTCCTTGAAAGCCAGTACAGACAGATATGGTCCCTTGATGAAAGATGCTGGACATTTGCCTCAGTTGAAAGGGCCATTAGCAGATTAGTATCCTCCAATTAAAGCAGGGATTTGAGAATAAATGGCTTTCTTTAGCAAGGGGCCAAAAGAGGTTATGTTAACCCCATCGACCCCAGGATTTTGAGTGAGCTGAGGTCCATCTGGAGAGGAAGCTTCTTCATACCAAAGAGGTCAAGACATGGATTCCAATCAGCACGGATCCTGCCACACCCTACCTGACTGATCTTGGCCCAGTCTCCCAGCTCCTCTGAGAATCAGTTTCCTCATTTATTCAATGAGATCAATGACACCTGATGTACAAGGGCTGCTATACAACAAATGTAGTTTACTCAGCAGATTGGCTGAGACATACTGTATAATCTATACATAATTCATTCCCTTCTGCTTCTCCATTTTCTGTCAAGTTTCATTTTCCTTTCCATTCTTTTGCCTGGAATTAGAATGAATGTAAAAGCAAAAGGGTCCAGGATGTATTAAGACTTGTGCACATCGATAATAAAAAACCCAAACATTGCAAATAAACATGGGTGAGAGTCTTAAACAGCTGACTGGACAATCAGTGTACGAAGTGACGCTGCATGTCAGTAATGATGAGATACTTCTGTGTTCCAGCAGAAGGGCTAAAATTAGAAAGAGTGTCAATATCAAGTGTTGGAGAGGAAGTGGAGTCAATAGAACTCTCTGACTTTGCTGGTGGGAGTTAAAGATGGTACAAATACTCCAAAAATGTTTTTGGCAGCTTCTCATAGAGTTAAACATACATTTGCCATATGACAGCAAATCCAATTCAGAAATTATGATCACATTTTCTTCTTTTATTGCACAATTGAAGATTCATAGAGTGATGAACTGAAATATAGTTTATAGTTATTAAAATTGATCATTAGATGTTTCTGTTTTAAGAATTGTGTGTCCTGTGGGATAAATTCCCAAAAGTAGGGTTGTATACAACGGCCCTCAAAATCTGTGTCCTGCCTCTGTCCCTATCCCTATTTCCATGGTCCTCTGTGCCTGATTCTTGAACTATATGGAAATGCAGATCTCTTTCCCCCAAAGTTCTTCTTACTTAAGCATATCTTTGCACACTGTGTCATCTCTCTGCAATGTGCTGCTGGACTCCGCCATCTTGGCCCCAGGCTGGTGAATTCTTCATCATTCTTCAAGACCCATATTGCAAATCGGTGGAGCCTTCCTGGATTCTCTCAGGCACAGGTAGTTCGTTCTTTTCTCATCTGTGCTGTCATGAACCTCTGTCAAGGCACCACACTACACCACCACTTGTTTAAATTTCCCTGCCAGTTGACAGGGACCCTCCAAGTTGGGGGTGGCATCACTAGCATCTGTATGATGTCTGCCTCATAATATAAATCCTATCATGGCAGTCCTCTGCATTAGCTTTTTCTGTGTCGTTCACAACAAGAGCCAACTCCATCTCATGGTATATGTAACCCTCTTTCTGACCTCACCTCATACTACCATCCTTTGCTCAGCAGGCCCCCTGAGCCTTCTTCCAGCTCCTTATATACCAAACTCTTCCTGCTGCACATGCTTCTTACATCTGGTCTACCGTGTGGAGTTGGTAGGATGCTCATCTCAGCTCCTGGCAAACTCTCAGCAAATAAGCATTTCAAGCTTTGGGTCTCAGTCTATGTGTGTTCCCCTTAGAGTGGCTTTCCTTGGTCACACAATCTGAGGAGCCCCATGACTCTTGCACAGTATCCCGTGTTTTCACTTTGTAGCCCTCTGCTACAGTTCTTTTATATGCTTTACTAGTTTACTATCTCTTCCAATTTGTAGATTGTAAGTTCCATGAAGGTAGTGCGTGTCTCTGCTTTGCTCCCTGCTGCAGACCAAAGAGAATACAGCGAGTGCCTGGGGAAAGTCAGGAATCCCCAAATATAGACTGACCACATGCAGTGCCCATTAGGTGACTTAGGGAATGATTAAATCGATGATGTCAATTTAAGAATGATAGTTTGATGGTATTATTTCAGCTGTTGATATTACAGGATCAGAATACTTTGTGCTCCAAGTGTGATAACTTTATTATATGTTTACATTATAAAAACAATCCATGCTGTTTTGACAGGTCAAGTAAAATAAGAAAAACATTTAAAAAGTTAATAATTTTCCCCTTTCCTTCCTACAGTCCTTTTCCTTCAGACTAACCATCAGTCACAATTTGTGTGTCTGTGGAGCGGTATTCTTCCAGATTTTTACATGCACACATGTGTTTCTTCTTTCATGTGCGTGTGCATGTGTAAATTTACATATACTTATATATGCAGTTTTTCTTTTTTAAATGAAATATTGGATGATATTTTGACATTACTCTGTAACTTGCTTTTTTTCACTTGGTAATTTTTATCCACTTAATAATATACTGTGGACAATTCCTCCAGTTCAACACATACACTTGTCTTTATTTTTAAGAGCTACATAAGAGGGGCACCTGGGTGGCTCAGTCGATTAGATATCTGCCTTCGGCTCAGGTAATGATCCTGGGTCCTGGGATCAAGCCCCATGTCAGGCTCTCTGCTCAGCGGGGAGCCTGCTTTTCCCTCTCCCTCTGCCTGCAGTTCTGCCTACTTGTGGTCTTGACCTCCCTCTGTCAAATAAATAAGTAAATTTTATATATATATATATATATATATATATATATATATATATATGTAGCTACATAATATTTCATGGCATGGATCTTCAACCAATTCCCTATAAATGAGTATTTAAGTTGTTCCCAGTGTTTTGCCATTACAATAACCATATGGTAAATATCCCTATGTAAATTTGTCCTCATACCCCAGAATCTCTCAAGATAATATAAATGCTAGAGAGAAAGCACTTGCGTTCTTTTATTTTTTAAAAGGTTTATTTATTCATTTCAGAGAGAGGAGGGAGGGGAAGAGGGAGTGGGAGAGCACAAGTAGGCAGAACTCCCCACTGAGTGTAGAGCCTGACGCAGGGCTGGATCCCACTACCTGAGATCATGACCTGAGCTGAAACCAAGAGCTGGAGGCCTAACCAACTGCACCACCCAGGTGCCCTAGCATGTATATTCCTAAATAGATGCTACCAGACTGTTTTCTAGAAAGGAAATGTATACTTCTACAGCAATATAGAAGTGGGTTCATTTTCCTCTATACTAAACAAGATCAGATGTTCTCATTTTAAAAAATGGCTTCCAATCTTCTGTTACTTGCCGATGAGGCTTGAAGGAACATCATCATTCTTCTGGAGTCCTGAGGCCTGGAAACTGGAAGAGTAATTCCCTTGCCCGTCTGACCTTAGGGATGGAAAACAAGCCCAGAGAGAGTGGAGATGCTGGTTCCCTCTGTAGTATTGATTGCCCACTGAGTATTGACTCAGTACAATTTTCTGAGCATTACATAGACTTTTCCCCTAAACAAGTGCAGTCTGGTCATGGGAGCATATGGACATTTGACAGGAAATGCTTACATGTGGATGTCCAGCTTAGCATGATGCTGTGTCAAGGGAGACATGGTATCAAATTTTCACTGACTTCTTTACTTAATAGCATTAAGTGGGGGGGGGGGGACTTGTGAGTTGCATATGAACTGGAGAAGAACAGATGTTAAGGGAGGAATGGAGTTCTAAAAATCAAAATTGATGGAGCAAAGGTTAAATTGCTCTTGTCAATGGGAATTCTCCTCCTAGGGCTTTGAAGATACCCCAGGTGTTTTTCATGCCTCAATGACCAACTCTTTCTAGTTCCTTCCTTTTAAAATGGATCTTGCATGGACTGCTTCCCTAAACTGAAAATAATGAAGGCAGCACTTTTGAAAAGTGTCAGGCAATTTTGGAGAAGGCTGTAGAGAGACAAATTCTGAACTTTTGATTTCTACAGATTTGTAATTTAGAGTACAGCTAGCTAGCTTCTCCAGAGAGGCCTTGTGAGGCAGCTGGCTGGTGTGAGCATGAGGGAGAAGGGAACTTAGGATCGCTTAGAAAGGTATTTCTCATACTTAAATTTTTCCATGACCATCATGTAATTTTTGCCTTACTGATTATTTTCCTCTAATCAATCATTTAAACCAATTCCTTATTAAACCTATCCTTTTCACAAGAATGATATGTTTGAAATTCTGTCTTTGAAGTAATGTATATAGATTTCCTGCCTCTCCCCTCCCCCAAGTGCATAGATAAAATAGCTATGACCTTGGAATTATATAGGAAACCAAACAGTATTCAAGAGCAAAAGAAAACTAAAGATTCTTTTAAGCATGCAAAAAATAAAAGAAGTTACGAATCATACATATTTGTGGAAAGAATACAAGATGATACAAAAAGAAAAATGAACATGGAAGGAAGAAGTTTCAAGAAGAAACCATGAATGAAGAAATTGGTGAAATATGTAAGTGACTAACCATTTAAAGTAGAATCTACCCATATATACACACACACTTTTTTGTATTGAAATAAAATGATGGAAGTAAACTTTTGGAAATGAGACGAGAATGGGGCAGGTTTTTTTTCATTAAAATTTTTAAAATCACAGGGTAACTAACATGCAGTGTTATATTAGTTTTCTGTGTACAATATAGTGATTCAATACTTCCACATAACACCCAGTGCTCATCACAAGTCCCCTCCTTAACCCCCATCACCTATTTCTGACCCCCACTGCCCTTTTGGTAACCACAAGTTTCTTCTCTCTATTTAAGTCTGTTTTTTGTCTCTTTTTTCTTTGTTCATTTGTTTTGTTTCTTAAATTCCACATATAAGTGAAATCACATGGTATTTGTCTTTCTCCGACTGACTTATTTTGTTTAGCATACATAATACCCTCCAGACCCATCCATATTGTTGTAAATGGCAGAATTTCAATTTTTTTAAAAAAAATTTATTTATTTATTTGACAGAGAGAGAGAGAGATCGCAAACAGACAGAGAGAGAGGGGGAAGCAGGCTCCCTGCTGAGCAGAGAGCCTGACGTGGGGCTCTCATCCCAGGACCATGAGATCATGACCTGAGCCGAAGGCAGAGGCTTAACCCACTGAGCCACCCAGGTGCCCTTTCATTCTTTTTTAATGGCTGAGTAATATTCCATGTATATGTATATATAACCAGGGAATGGGGCAATTCTAATGATTTAGCACATGCCAAGTTTTTTGTCCTATTGGAAGTAGGAGTCAGATATTCAATAAACTTGGACTTTCAGAGAAATAGAAAAGAATATTAAATAATTAGATCAAGATTAATAGATATGTTAATATTTAAGCATTACTAGAGATAAGAAGAAACATTGCATGTGACAGATTGATTTGAATAGTATGCTCAATATTTTGTAATGTATATGTATAATTGTCACATAACTATGTGGTATACCAGAAACCAATATAGTATTGTGTGTCAGTTACATTTCAACAAAAACAAATAAATCGTGTACTCAGTTCTTTGTTTTCCCTTTGCAAGTGATCTTGCTGATCTTCCTGTCAAGAGGAGTCTCTTTCTTTACTCCTTGAATTTGAGCTAGTTTGTGACTTTCTTTGACCCAGAGAATGTTCTGGAAATAATACTGGGCCAGGTTTGAGAATGGGTCTTTTTTTTTGAGAGAACGAGAGAGAGAGAGAGCGCGAGAGAGCACACACGAATGGAGTGGGGAGGGGCAAAGGGAAAGGGAGAGAGAGAGAGAGAGAGAGAGAGAATCCTAAGCAGGCTCCATGCCTTGTGTGGATCCCAACAAGGGGCTCAATATCACAACCCTCAGATTATGACCTGAACCAAAACCAAGAGTTGGACACTTAACTGACTGAGCCACTTAGGCACCCATGAGCATAGGTCTTAAGAGGCCTTTGTGATTCCAGAATCCTGACAGTGCCATGCGAACAAGCCAGAGCTAACCTACTGGGTGATGAGATACCCAGTTACATTTGTTGTCACTGCTGACAGCCATCTGACACAATGTGTGTGACCAAGGAGGCCAACCTAGAGCAGTCATCTCCCTATCAACCCACCATCTGACCATGAAGTATGAGCATTCCCAGCTGAGGTTAGCAGAGCCCGACCCAAGTCAACTGCCTGGCTGACCCAGAGACTTGTGAGCAATAATACATATTTAGGCTTTTAAACTATTGAGTTTTTAACTAGTTTGTCAAATAGCAAGGCTAATGGATATACTACATGTAAAACAGTAGAAATATTCACAAAAAAGATATAATAAACATGAATTTATGTTGACCTTGCAATACAACCAGAAAACATGTAAAGCTAAAATTGATGCAGGTATAAGAAGAATTGAATTATCCTATGCTATTCAGAGGAGATTTTAATGTGTTTATTTCAGAAAACTGTAGGTTACAGAACTACCAACTCATTGACAAAAGAGAATTTTGAAAACTTGGGAATAATCTTGAAGTTATATATATTCCTACATCTAAGAAATGGAGAATGTAGACTTTTTTTTCAAACACACACAGAACATTTGAAAATGCTGACCACATATTAAACCATTAAGAAATTTTTTTTTCCCTACAGTTTGGCAATTGTGGCCATTGCTGCTATGAACATTGGGATACATATGGCCCATCTTTTCAATACATCTGTATCTTTGGGGTAAATACCCAGTAGTGCAATTGCAGGGTCTTGTGGAGCATAAGGAATAACAAGAAGGACATTAACGCTGCACTGCTTCTCAAATACCTCATATCTGAGAGATCTTATGATAAATGTTTTTCTCTGATTGACTTATTTCGCTTAGCATAATATCTAGTTCCATTCACGTCATTGCGAATGGCAAGATTTCATTTTTGATGGGTGCATATTATTCCACTCTGTGTGTGTGTGTGTGTGTGTGTGTGTGCGTGCGTATCTCACATCTTCTTTATCAATTCATCTGTTGATGGACATCTAGGCTCTTCCATAGTTTGGCTATTTGGACATTGCGGCTATAAACATTCGGGTGCATATGTTTCTTCAGATCACTATGTTTGGAGCATTAAGAAAGTTTTAACAAAATCCAAAGATGTCATAGAGACCATATTCCAGTCCAAAATGCAATTAAATTAGAAATTTATAAATAAAATATAATTTGGAAAAATATACATGCAATTAAACTGAATTTAGCCTAAAAAACACTGCTCATAAAGTTGCCTTAAAATAAGCCACACAAGAATTATAAGAACATTTAGAATGAAATGTTAAGACTTTGCTACATATTAGTATGTGTGAGATGCAGTTAAATAGTACTCAAGAGTAAATTTATAGATTTAATTGTGTTTATTTAAAAAGCCAGGGACATATGAACTATATCTCAGTTAAAGGAAAAAAAAAAACCTAGAGAGAACATAAATCACAAACCACAAAGAATGAAGTCACAGTAAGAGTTAGAAGATAAACAAAAAGGCAGAATCATATGTGAGAAGTCTGCAGATATGAAAACTCTCATTACAGAGATAAGGGATGTCACTATGTTATAATAAAAAGCTTATTATTTGAGGGAAATGAAAGAACTCTGAACTTTTATGCACCCAATAACGTGGCTTTAAATTATATAAAGCAAATAATTGGATAAAAATGTAAGAGGTAATCAACAAATCCCCCATTATCAATTATTTGCATTTTTTTCTGGAGGTCAAACCAATGTAATAATGTGAGAAAACAGAAATGGTATCTAAGTTTTGGAGATAAAAAGACACATTTATTTTACTTGCAATGATATGATCCCTTATAAAGAAAATGAAACCAAGTCTTCAGACAAATTATAAGAATAAATTAGATAGTTTGAAACAACAAAGAAACAACATAAATTAAGTTAAATTTCAAAAGTCAACGGTGTTCCTACATGCTAGCAAAAGCCAGTTAGAAACTGACTAGACAAGCAGAGAAAGTAAATTATCATATGGTTTCACTTACTTGTGGAACATAAGGAATAGCATGGAGGAAATTAGGAGAAGGAAGGGAAAAATGAAGGGGGGAAATCAGAGGGGGAGATGAGCCATGAGAGACTGTGGACTCTGAGAGACAAACTGAGGGTTTTAGAGGAGGTGGGGTGGGAGGATGTGTTGGCTGGTGATGGGTATTAAGGAGAGCACATATTGCATGGAGCACTGGGTGTTACAGGCAAACAATGAATCTTGGAATACTACATCAAAACTAATGATATACTGTATACTGATGAACATAACATAAAGAAAAAACCACACACATGGGATACAGATACAAGGGAATACTATTCAGCCATCGAAAAGAATGAAATCTTGCCATTTGCAATAATGTGGATGGAACTGATGAGTATTATGCTAAGTGAAATAAGGCAGTCATAGAAAGACAAATACTGTATGATTTCACTCATGTGGAATTTAAGAAACAAAATAGAGGAACATAGGGGAAAGGAAGGAAAAATAAAATAAGATAAAAACAGAGAGGGAGACAAATCATAAGAGACTCTTAACTATATGGAACAGACTGAGGGTTGCCAGAGGGGAAGTTAGTAGGGGGAAGGAGTAATTGGGTGATGGGAATTAAGGAGAGCACTTGAACTAATGAGCACTGGGTATTGTATGAAACTGATCAATCATTAAAATCTACCTCTGAAACTAACAACAACAAAAAAGAAACTGACTAGAAAATAGAATATGTAATGGAACATAGAAAAAATCAGATTTGTAATTATAATTTGAAGGTACTTGAATAAATTAATGAATGATATGAAAATCTTTCACAGAGAAAGTTATAAGATATTGTGGAAATACTATATTAATATATGTCTCTAAAGCAACTTTAATAAAAATCCCCAAGAAAATTTTTATTTTTAGATTGAAATTAATATATTATAGCTCTTTGAGGAAGAAAAATATGGAATCAGAAATTGTACTCTCTCTTTGTGAAGAAAATTAGCTTTAGTTAAAGGAGAACTGTAAAAACAAACCTTTGGTCATGAAACTACTTTATTGCATTCTGGACTGTTGAATGTTCTAGTCTCTGTTGTTTTTTAATCCTAAACTAATAAGCAAAAAAATTTTTTTTGGTAAAAGATACCTAACGAGATTAAGGCAAAGATCTCAAATAAGATTAAATGTGACTAAACTCTGTTATCTTTAATAAGTTAAGGATTTCTCTGGAAAACAAACACAGTACAGAGTGTCTAAAAATCTTGGTGACATAAGGAAAATAGTACATTTGTTGTTCTATTCTCAGATTGATAATTAGATTCATTGCTTTATATGTAGAGATATAAAATAGCCTGTATCAGCTGAAGGCTGATAACAAATAAATTGAGCATATGATTGGAAGAATGTAATGAATATGTTATTTAAAAATTAATTATTTTGGGACATCTGAATGGCTCGGTAGGTTAGGTGTCTGATTCTTGATCTCAGCTCAGGGCTTAATCTCAGGAACATGAGTTCGAGCTCTGTTTTGGACTCCACACTGGGTATGGATCCTACTTAAAAAAAAGAGAGATAGAAATAAATAAATGTATTTCATGTTTCTTAATTTTTCAGACATGCTGCAAATGACATAACAGGATGAAGAGACTGGAAACAGATTTACACACAAAATTGGGCACTTGATACATGATGGAGATGACAGTGGGAAGAGGACTATTTATTAAGTGGTTAAAATGTAGAGTTGTTGGAAATAGCTTGTCAGAAGGAAAAAATGGATTCCTTCTTTGCACTGTTTATAGAAAACAAATTCCAGAAGGTTTGAAACTCTCAATGTAGAAAAGCAAAAATTTTATAACTTGAAAAGTAGACATAGGAGAATAAGTTTTAGATTCAGTGTGATATCTAGTAAGTGAGGGCTAGGCTCTATTGAGATTACAAATAAAATATCTGATGACGGTAGCCTAAAGCAAGTGGTCTAAAACAAGTGTTTCTTACTCATACTACAGTTGAACTGGGTGTTCATGAGAAGCCTTCCAGCGGGTGATCCAGGATATTTTTTGTCTATTGGCTCCATCATACCCTAGGGCCTGGTGTCCTCTCTGGCTTTTCTGCATCTACCTTACTGATGAAGGAAGAACGAGCATGGGGAATTACACAGGAGGTTTTAGAGGCCAGGCCTGGAAGTGAGACACCACCCTTCTACCAGCATCACACTAGCCAATGACAGAGGTAGGGTATCTGGAAAAGAGAACATGAGTTCTGGTCAATGGTTAGCTAGACTGTCCCAAGGAGAGAATGTTTTCTTAAATAAGATACAAAAATCTGGAATTATAAATAAAACCTTTGAGATGTTTGACTATGTCAAAAGTTAAAGTTCTTAATGGGAAAGGCAATGTATGCAAAATTAAAATTAAGCTAAGACTAGAAGAAGCAACATGTATTATAGACTTGGTAGTCAGGGTAAGTACATAGACACATTCTTCTTTTTTGCTTTTGGATAAATTAAAAAAATCGAGTATAGTTGACACACAATGTTACATTAATTTTAGGTGTACAACATAGTGATTCAACATCTTTATGTTATGTCATGCTCACAAGTGTAGCTGCCACCTGTCACCACACAATGCTATTACAATATCATTGACTATAGTCCCTATGCTGTACATCTTATGCCCATGATTTATTCATTGCCAAACTGGAAGCTTGTATCTTCTACTCCCCTTCGACCATTTTGCCCATTCCCCACCTTCTGCCCCTCTGGCAACCATCAGTCTATTCTCTGTATTTATAGGTCTAATTCTGCTTTTTATTTGTTTATTTATTCATTTTCTAGATTCACACTTACTCATTTTTTAGATTTACATTTGAGTGAAATCATATGGTATTTGTCTTTCTCTGACTTGTTTCACTTAGCCTAATACTCTCTAGGTTCCCCCATGTTGTTTTATTCTTTTTTGTGGCTGGCTATATGTGTGTCTGTACATAATACACATATTCCACATATGCTTTATCCATATAAATGTGTGTGTGTAATACATGTATACATATACACACACCATGTTTCTTTATACATTTATCTACTGATGGACACTTATGTTTCTTCCATTACTTGGTTATTGTAAATAATATTGCAGTAAACATAAGGATGCATGTATCTTTTTTTTAAAGATTTAATTAATTAATTAATTTAACAGAGTGAGAGAGAGAGAGAGATCACAAGTAGGCAGAGAGGCAGGCAGAGAGAGAGGGGGAAGAAGGCTCCCTGCTGAGCAGAGAGCCCAATGTGGGGCTCGATCCCGGGACCCTGAGATCATGACCTGAGCCGAAGGCAGAGGCTTAACCCACTGAGTCACCCAGGTGCCCCTTATGTATCTTTTTGAATTAGTGTTTCTGTTTTCTTTGGATAAATATCCAGTACTGGGATTGTTGGGTCATGTGATATGTCTATTCAAAAGATTTTTTAGGAGGGGAGGAGTCAAGACGGCGGAGAAGTAGCAGCTGAGACGACATCAGGTAGCAGCAGATCATCTAGAGAGCTTATCAAACCATTGCGAACACCTACAAATCCAACGGGATATCGAAGAGAAGAACAACAGCAATTCTAGAAACAGAAAATCAGCCACTTTCTGGAAGGTAGGACTGGCGGAGAAGTGAATCGAAAGCGACGGGAGGACAGACCGCGGGGGAGGGACCGGCTCCTGGCAAGCAGTGGAGCCACAGAGCACTAAATCGGGACTTTTAAAAGTCTGCTCCATGGAGGGACATCGCTCCAGAGGCTAAACCGGGGTGAAGCCCGCGCGGGGTCAGCGTGGCCCCAGGTCCCGCAGGGTCACAGAAGGATCGGGGGTGTCTGAGTGTCGCAGAGCTCGCAGGTATCGGAGCGGGAAGCCGGCAACAGAGACAGAGCCGAGGAGTGAGCTCTCAGCTCGGGGTTACCTTGAACCGGTCGCAGGCTGGGTGAGCTCGGAGCGCAGCTGGAGGCCACGGAGACGGGAATGGTTGGGGCTTTTCTCTGAGGGCGCACCAAGGAGTGGGGCCCCGAGCTCTCGGCTTCTCCAGGCCGGAGACTGGGCAGCTGCCATTCTCATTCCCGTCCTCCAGACTCTACGGAAAGCGCTCAGGGAACAAAAGCTCCAAAAGCGAACCCGAGCGGATTACTTCGCCCGGCCCCTGGTAAGGGCGGTGCAGCTCTGCCTCGGGCAAAGACACTTGAGAATCACTACAACAGGCCCCTCCCCCAGAAGATCAAAGGAAATCCAGCCAAGACCAAGTTCACTTAACAAGGAGAGCAGCGGAATTCCAGAGGAGGAGAAAGCAAAGCACGGAATTCATGGCTTTCTCCCCATGATTCTTTAGTCTTGCAGTTAATTTAATTTAATTTAATTTATTTTTCTGCCAAATTTTTAAAAACTTTTACCCTTTTCTTTTTTAATGTTTTTAACTAGTTTATCTTAACAATACCTTTCATAAAAAATAATAATAATCTTTTTTGAACCTTCATTGTTATTTTTTTAAAGATTTTATTTATTTATTTGACAGGCAGAGATCACAAGTAGGCAGAGAGGCAGGCAGAGAGAGAGGGGAGGAAGCAGGCTCCCTGCTGAGCAGAGAGCCTGATGTGGGGCTTGATCCCAGGACCCTGGGATCATGACCTGAGCCGAAGGCAGAGGCTTTAACCCACTGAGCCACCCAGGCGCCCCTTGAACCTTCATTATTATAGTCATATTTTATCCTTCATTGTATTTAACTTTATTTTTTGTATACACAAAGGGTTTATTCTTCTAAAATATTTGGGGGTACAACTTCTATAGATCAAAATATTCCCTAAATCTAGCTCCAGGCTTGTTCTAGTCTCCAGCCTGAGCAAATTCTCTCCACGTTCTTTTTCTTTATTCTCCCAACCAACTTACTTTATCAACTCCTTGTTTAGAAATTTAATAAAAAATTTTTTTTTTCAATCTTTATAGGCATATTCCCCCTTCATTGTGTTTACCTTTATTTACATTTTTTCATTCTTTAAAATTTTGGGAGGTAGTTTCTTCTAAGAGACCAAAATACTCCCAAAATTAAGTGGGTGACCCTGTACTAGTCACCAGTCTAATATATATATATATATATATATACATATATATATATATATATATATATATATATATTTTCTTTTTTATCTTTTTTTCTTTATCTGTTTTCTTTTTTAATTTTTTTTCCTGAACTTCTTTTTATCCCCTTTCTCCCCACCCCCACCACGATTTGGGGTTTTGGGTCTCTTCTGATTTGGTTAAAGTGCATTTTCCTGGGGTCTTTGCCACCCTTTTAGTATTTTATTTGCTCCTTCATATACTCTTATCTGGACAAAATGACAAGGTGGAAAAACTCACCACAAAACAAAACAAAACAAAACAAAACCAAGAAGCAGTACCGAAGGCTAGGGACCTAATCAATACAGACATTGGTAATATGTCAGATCTATAGTTCAGAATGACGATTCTCAAGGTTCTAACTGGGCTCGAAAAAGGCATGGAAGATATTAGAGAAACCCTCTCGGGAGATATAAAAGCCATTTCTGGAGAAATGAAAGAACTAAAATCTATTCAAGTTGAAATAAAAAAAAGCTATTAATGAGGTACAATAAAAAATGGAGGCTCTTACTGCTAGGATAAATGAGGCAGAAGAAAGAATTAGTGACATAGAATACCAAATGACAGAGAATAAAGAAGCTGAGCAAAAGAGGGACAAACAGCTACTGGACCACGGGGTGGGGGGGAATTCGAGAGATAAGTGACAGCATAAGATGAAACAATATTAGAATAATTGGGATTCCAGAAAAAGAAAAAAGAGAGAGGGGAGCAGAAGGTATATTGGAGAGAATTATTGTAGAGAATTTCCCTAATATGGCAAAGGGAACAAGCATTAAAATCCAGGAGGTGCAGCGAATGCCCCTCAAAATCAACAAGAATAGGTCCACACCCCGTCACCTAATAGTAAAATTTACAAGTCTTAGCGACAAAGAGAAAAACCTGAAAGCAGCCTGGGAAAAGAAGTCTGTAACATCCAATGGTAAAAAACATTAGATTGGCAGCAGACTTATCCACAAAGACCTG
Organism: Mellivora capensis; assembly: GCA_004024625.1. Lineage (NCBI taxonomy): Eukaryota > Metazoa > Chordata > Mammalia > Carnivora > Mustelidae > Mellivora > Mellivora capensis. The sequence goes on along the minus strand of PISX010011942.1, from coordinate 8,218 downwards.
GCAGGCCAGAAAGAACTGGCATGATATATTCAGAGCACTAAACGAGAAAAACATGCAGCCAAGAATACTATATCTAGCTAGGCTATCATTGAAAATAGAAGGAGAGATCAAAAGCTTCTGGGACAAACAAAAACAAAGAATTAGCAAACACCAAACCAGCTCTACAGGAAATATTGAAAGGGGTCCTCTAAGCAAAGAGAGAGCCTAAAAGTAGTAGATCAGAAAGGAACAGAGACAATATACAGTAACAGTCACCTTACAGGCAATACAGTGGCACTAAATTCATATCTCTCAATAGTTATCCTGAATGTTAATGGGCTAAACGCCCCAATCAAAAGACACAGGGTATCAGAGTGGATAAAAAAACCAATATGTTGCCTACACGAAACTCATTTTAGACCCAAAGACACCTCCAGATTAAAGTGAGGGGGTTGAAAACAATTTTCTTTGCTAATGGACATCAGAAGAAAGTTGGGGTGGCAATCCTTATATCCGATCAATTAGATTTTAAGCCAACGACTATAATAAGAGATGAGGAAGGACACTATATCATACTCAAAGGGTCTTTCCAACAAGGAGATCTAACAATTTTAAATATCTATGCCCCTAACGTGGGAGCAACCAACTATATAAACCAGTTAAAAAAATCAAAGAAACACATCAACAATAATACAATAATAGTAGAGGACTTTAACACTCACCTCACTGAAATGGACAGATCATCCAAGCAAAAGATCAACAAGGAAATAAAGGCCTTAACTGACACAATGGACCAGATGGACATCACAGATATATTCAGAAATTCCATCCCAAAGCAACAGAATACACATTCTTCTCTAGTGCACATGGAACATTCTCCAGAATAGATCACATCCTGGGTCATAAATCAGGTCTCAATCAGTATCAAAAGACTGGGATCATTCCCTGCATATTTTCAGACCACAATGCTCTGAAGCTAGAACTCAATCAAAAGAGGAAATTTGGAAAGAACCCAAATACATGGGGATGCCTGGGCAGCTCAGTTGGCTGAGTGGCTGCCTTTGGCTCAGGTCATGATCCCAGCATCCTGGGATCGAGTCCTGCATCAGGCTCCTTGCTTCTCCCTCTGCCTCTGCCTGCCTCTCTGTCTGCCTGTGCTCTCTCTGACAAATAAATAAATTATTAAAAAAATTTAGAACCCAAATACATGGAGACTAAACAGCATCCTTCTAAAGAATGAATGGGTCAAGCAGGAAATTAAAAAGAATTGAAAAAATTCATGGAAACAAATGATAATGAAAACACAATGGTTCAAAATCTGTGGGACACAGCAAAGGCTGAGAGGAAAATATATATATAGTGGTACAAGCCAAGAAACAAGAAAGGTCTCAAATACACAACCTAACCCTACTCCTAAAGGAGCTGGAGAAAGAACAAGAAAGAAAGCCTAAGCCCAGCAGGAGAAGAGAAATAATAAAGATCAGAGCAGAAATCAATGAAATAGAAACCAAAAAAACAATAGAACAAATAAACGAATCTAGGAGCTGGTTCTTTGAAAGAATTAATAAGATTGATAAACCCCTGGCTAGACTTATCAAAAAGAAAAGAGAAAGGACCCAAATAAATAAAATCCTGAATGCAAGAGGAGAGATCACAACCAACACCAAAGAAATGCAAACAATTATAAGAACATACTATGAGCAACTCTATGCCAACAAATTTGACAATCTGGAAGAAATGGATGCATTCCTAGAGACATATAAACTACCACAACTGAACCAGGAAGAAATAGAAAACCTGAACAGACCCATAACCAGTAAGGAGATTGAAATAGTCATCAAAAATCTCCAAACAAACAAAAGCCCAGGGCCAGACGACTTCCCAGGGGAATTCTACCAAACATTTAAAGAAGAATTAATTCCTATTCTCCCGAAACTGTTTCACAAAATAGAAATGGAAGGAAAACTTCCAAACTCATTTTATGAGGCCAGCATCACCTTGATCCTAAAACCAGACAAGGATCCCATCAAAAAAGAGAATTACAGACCAATATCCTTGATGAACACAGATGCGAAAATTCTCACCAAAATACTAGCCAATAGGATTCAACAGTACATTGAAAGGATTATTCACCACAATCAAATGGGATTTATTCCATGGCTGCAAGGTTGGTTCAACATCCGCAAATCAGTCAATGTGATACAACACATTAATAAAAGAAAGAACATGAACCATATGATACTCTCAATAAATGCTGAAAAAGCATTTGACAAAGTACAGCATCCCTTCCTGATCAAAACTCTTCAAAGTGTAGGGATAGAGGGCACATACCTCAATATTATCAAAGCCATCTATGAAAAGCCCACTGCAAATATCATTCTCAATGGAGAAAAACTGAAAGCTTTCCTGCTAAGGTCAGGAACACGGCAGGGATGTCCATTATCACCACTGCTATTCAACATAGTACTAGAAGTCCTAGCCTCAGCAATCAGACAACAAAAAGAATTAAAGGCATCCAAATCAGCAAAGAAGAAGTCAAACTCTCACTCTTTGCAGATGATATGATACTATATGTGGAAACCCCAAAAGACTCCACTCCAAAACTTCTAGAACATGTAGAGGAATCTAGTAAAGTGTCAGGATATAAAATCAATGGACGGAAATCAGTTGCATTTCTCTACACCAACAACAAGACAGACGAAAGAGAAATTAAGGACTCAATCCCATTTACAAATAAGATACCTAGGAATAAACCTAACCAAAGAGGAAAAGAATCTATACTCAGAAAACTATAAAGTACTCATGAAAGAAATTGAGGAAGACACAAAGAAATGGAAAAATGTTCCATGCTCCTGATTGGAAGAACAAATATTGTGAAAATGTCTATGCTACCTAATGCAATCTACACATTTAATGCAATCCCTATCAAAATCCCACCCATTTTTTTTTCAAAGAAATGGAACAAATAATCCTAAAATTTATATGGAATCAGGAAAGACCTCAAATAGCCAAAAGAATATTGAAAAAGAAAGCCAAAGTTGGTGGCATCACAATTCTGGACTTCAAGCTCTATTACAAAGCTGTCATCATCATGACAGTATGGTACTGGCACGAAAACAGACACATAGACCAATGGAACAGAATAGAGAGCCCAGAAATAGACCCTCAACTCTATGGTCAACTAATCTTCGACAAAGCAAGAAAGAATGTCCAATGGAAAAAAGATAGCCTCTTTAATAAATGGTGTTAGGGTGGGGGCACCTGGTTGGCTCAGTGGGTTAAAGCCTCTGCCTTCGGCTCAGGTCATGATCCCAGGGTCCTGGGATCGAGCCCCATATCAGGCTCTCTGCTCAGCAGGGAGTCTGCTTCCCCCCCTCTCTCTCTGCCTGCCTCTCTGCCTGCTTGTGATCTCTGTCTGTCAAATAAATAAATAAAATATTAAAAAAAATAAATGGTGTTGGGAAAATTGGACCGGCACATGCAGAAAAGTGAAATTGGACCATTTCCTGACACCACATATGAAAATAGACTAAAAATGGATGAAGGGCCTCAATGTGAGAAAGGAATCCATCAAAATCCTTGAGGAGAACACAGGCAGCAACCTCTTCGACCTCAGCCACAGCAACATCTTCCTAGGAACATCGCCAAAGGCAAGGGAATCAAGGGCAAAAATGAACTATTGGGACTTCATCAAGATCAAAAGCTTTTGCACAGCAAAGGAAACAGTCAAAAAAACCAAAAGACAACTGACAGAATGGGAGAAGATATTTGCAAACGACATATCAGATAAAGGGCTAGTGTCCAAAATCTATAAAGAACTTAGCAAACTCAACACCCAAAGAACAAATAATCCAGTCAAGATGTGGGCAGAGGACATGAACAGACATTTCTGCAAAGAAGACATCCAGATGGCCAACAGACACATGAAAAAGTGCTCCACATCACTCAGCATCAGGGAAATACAAATCAAAACCACAATGAGATACCACCTCACACCAGTCAGATGGCTAAAATTAACAAGTCAGGAAATGACAGATGTTGGCAAGGATGCAGAGAAAGGGGAACCCTCCTACACTGTTGGTGGGAATGCAAGCTGGTGCAACCGCTCTGGAAAACAGCATGGAGGTTCCGCAAAAAGTTGAAAATAGAACTACCCTATGACCCAGCAATTGCACTACTGGGTATTTACCCTAAAGATACAAACGTAGTGATCCGAAGGGGCACGTGCACCCGAATGTTTATAGCAACAATAGCCAACCTATGGAAAGAACCTAGATGTCCATCAACAGATGAATGGATAAAGAATATGTGTTTTAGGAGCTGGACAAGATGGCAGGGAACTAGGAGGAGGCGCTGGTTCAACCTGTCCCCTAAAGTGAGCTGATTACCTACCAAGGAACTCCGATCACCCATGAAATCAGCCTGAGATCAGAATTCTACAGGTCAGGATCTCTACAGGTGCAGAAGACGCCAGTGGGACGTCAGGATCTCTACGGGGGCAGAGGACACCAGTGGGCAGGTAAAGCAGAGAGGGAACACTGGAATGGTATCGGAAGATAAACAAAAGGGGGAGGGAGCCACCAGAGGCAACCCATTGGGAAGTAATACCCCAATACAAGAGTGTCCTATGACTGGGGACCAGCATTAACTTGAAGTCTGATAGAAAGCACTCAAAAAGAGCAAAGGATCGCAGGGGGAAAATGTGGGAATTGGAACGGTTAGGGACAGGGGCTTAAGTCCCCCATGGAGGACAGACACCCCTGGCGCTGAACCAGAGAGAGTGCAGCGGAGAAATCAGGTCTTGGTCCCTGAGCCTCGAGGAGACCTCCTAAGGGCGCTTGGCATTCGGCAGGGACTGGGACCCACGCGGGGCAGAAACAGCCTTTTTGGAGTCCCCACACGTGCACCGCACTGTGCTAGCAGAGCCTGAGACGCGCTCCACCCCTTCCCCTGAGAGAGGCGCGGCGGCGCCAGCTGGGCCCTCTCACACCCGGAAAGTCTAAGCACTCCCAGCCCGGGCCAGTGGGAAAATCTCAGTGTGTGTTCGCTGCTTGGGACCTCTCTGGTGGTCTGCAGCTGCCCAGACAGCTGCTGCTGTTGTGGTTTTGAGTACAAGCAGGACACACAGGTGTCCCCAGAGACCGCGGCTGGGAACCTGCTCTGCAGCACCCAGAGGGGAACAGACTGGGGCTTCTCTCTGGGAGGGAGGTCTGGGTGCAGTTTGCTTTCCTCTAAACCTCCAAGAACCATCGGGAGCTGCCAAGGGGAGAGAAAACAAACGAACAGACATAAAAACCTCCAGAGAACAAAAGCCTGAAGGCCCGGTTTCCTCAGAGCCCACCCCCTGGAGGGGGGCGGGAGGACTTAACTCAGGAAACACTGCCTGAAAACCCACGCGGCAGACCCCTCCCCTAGAAAGCCAACTGGCTGAGAAGACAACAATCACTACTGCTTCATAGATACAACGTTTAATTTTTAATTCGTTCCTACTATTCTGGCTCATTTTTTAATTTTTTAAAATCTTTTTAATTTTTTTATATATAGATTTTTTTAGCCTATTTACCATCACAGTGAGATGTCCAGTACATCAAATTCCATACTAATCTTTTAACCTGAACTTTTTGATACATATACCCATGTTTTTCTTTTGCTTTTGTATTTTTTAATTTTTTAAATTAAATTCCACTTTAGTTTAGATCATTCTTTTCTTTACTTTTATTTGCTAATGTTCATATAGAGTTAAACTTCAAGGTAATCCCCTTTCCCCAATCAATGCTACCCCTATAGGTAAACCAATTTTTAATCCCCTGTTATCTTAGGAAAGTTGTGTCCTTTAAAAAAGATATCAAGATACATCCAGGAAAAATCAAAATAACCTTCCTTACCCAAACTGAGAATTTACAACCACTCTCCCATCTTTTTCTCCTACCAGTATTTTTGTATACTTGTGTTTGTCCTGGTAGTATATAAATCTTATACTTAGGGTTCTTTTTGACGAGGTTCTTTTTTTTTTTTTTTTTTTTTTTTTTTTTTTTTTTTTTTTTTTTTTTTTTTTTTTTTTTTTTTTTTTTTTTTTTTTTTTTTTTTTTTTTTTTTTTTTTTTTTTTTTTTTTTTTTTTTTTTTTTTTTTTGTCTGTTTGTTTCTTTGTTTTGCTCCTACATATATATGTACATATTTTTTTCTTCTCTTGTCATATACTTTTATCAGTCTTTTTTGTTTGTCTGTATTGTTTGTATACTTCACAAACCTTACCTTGGGGCCCATTTGGGTTGAGCCTTCTCTTTTATCCTTCTTTCTTTTTCCTGTCTCTCTCTCTCTCTCTCCCTTTTCTGCTTTCTCTCTTTCTTTTCTTCTTTTATTTGGGTGGGGACTTTTGATTGCTCAGAAGCATTCCAGGGTGCACCTTCACTGCACCAAGGTCGATACATCCAGCTACAACCATTCAGCCATCTCTCACCAAAATGACTAGGAGGAGGAATGCCCAGCAGAAGAAAAATTCAGAGGATGGGCCCTCTGCAACAGAGCAAATGGCTACCGACATAGACATTATGTCGGAAAGGGAATTCAGGCTAACAATTGTCCAGGCAATAGCTAGGTTGGAGAAAGCCATGGACGACCAAACGGAATTGATTGGGGCAGAACTGAAAGCCACCAGGGATGATGTTCACAATATTAGGGTAGAACTGAAAGCCACCAGGGATGATGTTCACAAGGCTCTCAATGAGTTCCAATCTAATCTAAATTCTCTAAAAGCTAGGGTAACTGAGACAGAAGATAGAATTAGTGATCTGGAGGTCAAACAGATAGAGAGAGAGGATCAGGAGGAAGCCTGGAACAAACAGCTTAGAAGCCACGAAAACAGAATCAGGGAAATAAATGATGCCATGAAACATTCCAATGTCAGAATTATTGGAATACCTGAAGGGGAGGAGAAAGAAAGAAGTCTAGAAGATATTGTCAAACACGTTCTTCATGAAAATTTTCCAAATATCACAAATGGAAACAGCGTTCATGTACTAGAGGCAGAACGGTCCCCCCCCCACCAAGATTTTAGATTCTCGAAACACCTCGAGACACCTGATAGTAAGAATGAGGCATTATAATTCTAGAGAAACTCTCTTGAAGGCAGCTAGGACAAAGAAGCTCCTTACATACAGAGAAAAGCCCATCAGAACAACGTCAGACCTGTCCACAGCAACCTGGCAAGCCAGAAAGGGCTGGCAAGATATATTCAGGGCACTAAATGAGAAGAACATGCAGCCAAGAATACTTTATCCAGCAAGACTGACATTCAAAATGGATGGAGAGATAAAGAGTTTCCAAGACCGGGAAGGCTTAAAAGAGTTTGCAAACACCAAGCCAACATTGCAGGAAATATTAAGGGGGGTTCTATAAAAGAGGAAAACCCCCAAGAATATCATTGTACAGAAATATAGAGACAATCTACAGAAAGAAAGACTTCAAAGGTAACACAATGTCAATAAAAACGTACCTATCAATAATCACTCTCAATGTGAATGGCCTGAATGTGCCCATAAAACGACACAGGGTTGCAGATTAGATAAAACGACAGGATCCATCCATATGTTGTCTACAGGAGACCCATTTCAAACCTAAGGATACACCCAGATTGAAAGTGAAGGGATGGAGAAACATCTTTCATGCCAATGGGCCGCAAAAGAAGGCTGGAGTAGCGATTCTCATATCAGATAAATTAGATCTTAAACTAAGGACTCTAGTCAGAGATACAGATGGACACTACATCATTCTTTTTTTTTTTTAAAGCTGAATATCTGTATTATGTGTGACATTGAAAGCTCCAATACTACGTCTCTCCTTTTTTTTTTTTTTTAAGATCTTATTTATTTACTTGACAGACAGAGATCACAAGTAGGCAAGAGAGGCAGGCAGGGAGAGAGAGGAGGAAGCAGGCTCTCCGCGGAGCAGAGAGCCCGATGTGGGGCTCGATCCCAGGACCCTGGGATCACGACCCCAGCCGAAAGCAGAGGCTTTAACCCACTGAGCCACCCAGGCGCCCCGACACTACATCATTCTTAAAGGGACTATCCACCAAGATGATCTAACAATTGTAAATATCTATGCCCCCAATATGGGAGCAGCCAATTACATAAGAAAACTATTAATCAAGATAAAGAGTCATATTGATATGAATACATTGATAGTAGGAGATCTTAACACGCCTCTCTCAGTAATAGATCATCCATGCAGAAAATCAAT